>WBMY01017611.1:330853-345883 GCA_013397315.1 Donacobius atricapilla
CAGGACCCAGCCCAGGGGTGCTGCTCCCCTGGCGGACATAGCCCAGGGGTGCTGGCTCCTCTGGCAGGACACAGCCCAGGGGTGCTGCTCCCCGGGCAGCTCAGCAGCAGCAGAGGCACTTCCCACTCTCCCACTGCCACAACCAAGCATCACTGAGCTGGTCAGACCAGAATTTCCAGAAATGGGGCTGGAAAAGGAATGAAACTACTTCAGACATACATTAAGACATTTCCTCTTGCAATTAAAGGCAGCACAACAGCAGAAGTGCTCGATGGAATGGATACAGGTGTGCGTGGCTGCTGCGCCAAGGACAAAAAAGCCACGTGGAGCAGGGCACGGTGCTCCACATCCTGCAATCCTGCACTGGAACCTGGGGTTCCCTCAAACACTGAAAACGGGCACAGAACCCAAAATCCTGAGCTGGCTCTTCCCCTAACCAAGCTTGTTCCGACAACCTCCCTGCTGTCTGTGCTCTGCCCCACGTGTGAGTCTCTTTGGCCACTGGAAGCCTCCCAGCGCTTTCTGCACTCCCGGTGTTCCCAAAGCACCTTGATTTCCATGATGCTCCCTGGCAATTCCTCACTGTCTGGGGTGGAACAGCTCACAGATCAGCTCTGCAGGTCACCCTTCACCCCTGAAAAGCTGTTCTGGCTGCAGCCTTTGTACATCAGCATTCACTGCAAGAATCCTCAACACCTTGAAGTCAGCCAGTTTACAAAAAATTTCTCATATAGCACATAAAACATTAAGGAAATACTTAAAACACATGAGCTCATCACATTAAGCTCCAGTATTTTGAAACCTGCTTTATTTAATTTCAGCCCTTTATTCTATTTTTTCATCACTAACAGTGGCTCTTCAAATCTGCCACCTTTTTTCAAGTGATGTTCTCCAGAGTTTATTTTGCCAACACACCTCAAACGTAAGAGGAGCAGAACAGGATGAACAGCAGCAAGGCTTAACTGACTTCAGGCACTCTCCAGGTGTAGAAGCAGCTGCTGCAGTGAGTGGCTGCCAGGCTCTCACTGGGTCAGCCACAGCCACGACAATTAAGTGGATTTCGGTCTGGTTTGGGGTTTTGTTTCTGTGAAGCTCTGACACAGTAACTGCAGGTGGACTGGCTGATAATCAGGGCTGTGCCTGCAAGTGCTGAGCAGGATTTGTTACAGCCCGGCCACTGCTGAAGGCAGAGTCCCGCAGCACGCTGCTGTCCCCACGCAGCCCCTTCCAAGGCACAACACACTGAGCTGTCACAGACTCCCCCTGCGCTGTGCATTTGGGGTTCAGTGTCAGGGGCAGCCCCACGGGGCACATAAATAACAACACGACATAAAGAAGAGCCTGGAAGTGTGGAGTCTGCAGCGTCTCAGGAGCCACAGCAGAGCCCCGTCCCACACTGGGATTTATTTCTCTCTGCTCAGATATGTTTATGGCTGGGAGAACCTCCCACTGCTGCCAATTCCCTTTGCTCAGGAAATGAGGAAATCCAGCATTTCCTGCTGTGTTATGGCACACTGACAAGGTGTTGGACCCTGCTGGGCCACAACTTCCACCTTTAGAATTTGTCTGGTGCTTCATCAGTGACATCATCAGAGACAGTCACTGTAAGAACAGTAAAGATCTGGGAGAGCAGAAGACAAAAAAAAAGAAAAGGAAAAAGGGAAAAGAAGGACAAAGAAGAGCAGTGGATCAAAGTCCCATCTCCCAAGTGGCCCATAAGGAAATCCTGCATCAAAGTGTGAATCAAAAGTTGTAGTTCTCCACATCTGATCTGCTAATTATTAGACACAATCGATGAAGCAGACACATGATAAATCCTTTCACTTACAATTTTAGGACAGATTCTGCCATAAAGCTCAGGACTGAGGGAGGGAATGATTCCATTCAATTTAACCAACAAGGAATTTGCTGTGATGTGTGCAGCTTTTATTGCTGAATGTCAGAAAAATTTACTTCAAACATTTCTGTTAAATCCAGGACTTTTCTGGTTAAAGACAGATCCAAATAAGAGAAAGTCCAACAGTATCATAGGACGGAATTTGATTTCCCTCATCTTGCCCTTGCATTGTTTAAAAGAACCATCCACTGTGCAGCACTCCTGAAGGCCGAGGGCCAAGTTCAGAAATGCAGGTTTAGCTCCAGGGTGCTGCTGACACCATCCAGGGACAGAAATCTCTGGAGGGGCAGCAAGCAGAATTCAGCTTCTTCCCCCGGGAGATAGGGGCACCAGAGTAACAACTGCCAGCCTGAGATAACTTCAGCTAGAAGTAACAGAGATTTCTGATTAACCTCTCCAAATCTGACCCTTCTCATCAGGAACAGAATCTGAACATCTGCAACATTCTTGCTATTTAGGGAAGGGGAGGGGGGTTTAAAACAATAAAATAGGGAAAAATAGTCTTATTTCCATAGAACTTCTATGCTGAATCAAAATCAGTTTTTAGCACAAAGAATGTCTGGACAGAGCGTGATCCAAGGGCAGAACTGAAATCAGTTTGTTTGGTGAGCTGCCGCAGTCTCAATAATGGAAAGCAACACACAGCTACAGACACGAATCTAACACCTAACCCTGCAAGCTCACATAAAACCCCTTTCCTGGGCAATATCCAGGGAGCAGCTGCGGCGCCTGCAGCCTGTTTGCTCCCTCCGTAACCACGCCTGGGGCAGCGCTCGCCCCAGGGCCTGTCCTGCTGGGCAGCCACGGCCCCTGCAGCTATTTCTGGTGCTCGGGCAGAAATCCAGGGCCAGGGAAAGGCCACAGCAGCCCAGCCCAGATCCTCTGTGCCACAGAGAGTCCCCAGACAGCAGGAAGGTGCCCACAGCACCTGGCCAGAGGCAGGACCTGCAGGACAACAAACGTCCATTCAGCCAACAACTGCAGCCAGGGACAAGGAAATGGGAACATCTTGGAGAAGTCCTGAACCCATCACAACCCGAGTGTTCATACTCTGTGATTCTGGGATTAAGACACAGAGTTTAAAACCAGGCAGAATCTGTTCAAGTGGTTTTGTTAGGAACTTTTTCTGCTGATGCTGCTCTGGTATCACAAAAGCATTTGCCCTTTGCTGGTCTAACGGCAGAGAAGGCCCAAATGCCAAAGCTTTCCTTTCTCCTATAAACTTGCAGGTTTGACCCTGCAGACCAGCTGCTCCTGAAGACACTTCCCTAATTTCCCTGTGACTCCTCTCTCCCCAGAAAGGCTCGTGGGGAGCTGTGCCCCACCTGCCTGTCTGACCCTGGCACTGCTGTCCCAGACCATTCCTGGCTCAGGGGCTCCCTGGCACCCCCAGCCCGGGGGCTGGAGCAGGAGTTTGGGTTCCAGCACTTCTGAGCTGCACATCACACCAGGGCCATGACCTCCTGGTCACGAAGCCACCTTCCAGGAGGCTTCCATAAACACACACAGCATGTGCTGCACAGATTATTCATCTCCACTGCCCTTTGTCAGAGACATTCCAGGGAGCTCCCAAAAGCGGAGACAGCCTCTGCTCTCTGCGTTCTGCTTCCAACAAAGGCAGCTTTGTTCCCCCAGGAACGGCCCTGTCAGGCACTACAGGCCTGTCCTGGTGTTGTTGGAGACTTTCCATTAAACATGTTCCAAGCCAAAGTTCTTAGACAGAGGCTTTAAGCAGTTTTGACTAAAGGTTCTTCTAAAATATTTTTATCAGCTCAGGTTCTTCAGTTCACCAAACTTTTGTCCAAGCAACCAAAACCTCTGGTAACTACACTCATACTCAGGGGTTGTACTAAGCAAAGGCTGCTGAAAACACAACAGAATGGCACAGATGCTCCATTTTATAACAAAAGGGTGGATTTTGCTACTTTGAAAGACCTTGAAAATGGAAAGCAACAGTTTGGAGATATCAAGCTGGTATCTGGTTTAAAATCGCTTCCATTATTTACACAAATGACATCGCTCAAAGGCAGCACAAAGTTTTGTTTTAGTTTAACAGTATTGCAAAACTTGGGAAAGAAATTATGTTTTCATTCGAGTCTAAAAAGGAGATATGACTTCTGATTTTACCCCAAGTCATAAAAAACCAAGTTCTTGAACCATGAGACTTCACAGACAAGAAAGAATAAGATTATAATTCTAGGCTAGTGTGGTATTTTTCCACTCTTTTTTCCCCTCTCCCTCCCACTTCCTTTGAACACTATTAATCAAAAGGGATGTAAAAGTTCCCCTAAGAGTACTGCTCTCCCCATCCCCACTGTCCTTTACTTTTACACCTCACACTTCCTAAGGAGTACCTGTAAAAGGAACTTTTCCTTGAGAATAAAGACTTGGATAAGCTGCACTCCCTGCCACCGGTGCTGTCACACTGGGGGGGCTCTGGGGCCACACAACCCCCAGCCTCTGGCAAAGGATCTCAACTGCAAAAGACAAAGAAAGGGGAGTGGGAGGGAGAAAGGAGGGGTCCCCAGCCAAACCCCAATGTTCCCCTGCTCTATAGCTCCTAAACTTGCTTTGCACTTGGCACAGCACATCAGCCTCCAAAAAACAAGATCTTGTTGCTGCATGAACTTCAGAAGACAAAAGTCAAACTGCTGCACAACAGATGTCAAATTCCACAGACTTTGTGGTGTCTCAGAAAAAAAAGCCAAGATACTACTTTACCATGACTGGGAACATGGAACTTCGCAAGTTCCACCAAGGTAAATGAGGGTTCAATGCTAAAGAATTCACAACTTTGCAATTTCTACAACGGGGACAAAAGAATGGGGAACAAAATAAAAAACCATTCGGCATCCTTGTTCAACCTTCAGCCCCCCTTCTGAAAGGAAGCCGAGATTTCTCTGTTCACAGGTGAAGAGATCCAGGTAAAGCCGTACAGAGCTACAGCTGAGAGCACTCAGTACCTCCAGGAGGCCACTGCGCTCACTTCACACTGGAAATCAGCGACAAGGAAAGCAACACAGACATTCTGAGGCTTTAGTTATGTGGAACACATAACCCACCTGCTGCTGTGAATGCAGAACAAATTGCAAGGAAGCAAAGCCACATTCAGCCGTGTCTGAAAGAGTGTGAAGTACTCTGAGAGCACATACATATGCATGTCCCGGATTAAATACCACTGCCAGCAATTTCCAGCCATGAACAAGACTTTTCTGCATTTCTATCATGTCAGATCTGCCATTTCCTCCTCTCTAGGCAGTATCTGTGGTGTATTTCCCTTGCTTCCCCCCCTGCAGACTGAAGGAATGTGCCCAAAGCAGCAGCGGGGCACAGCAGCTCATCCCTGCAGACTGAAGGAATGTGCCCAAAGCAGCAGCAGGGCACAGCACAGCAGCTCATCCCTGCAGACTGAAGGTGCCCAAAGCAGCAGCAGGGCACAGCAGCTCATCCCTGCAGACTGAAGGTGCCCAAAGCAGCAGCGGGGCACAGCAGCTCATCCCTGCAGACTGAAGGAATGTGCCCAAAGCAGCAGCGGGGCACAGCAGCTCATCCCTGCAGACTGGAGGTGCCCAAAGCAGCAGCAGCAGGGCACAGCAGCTCATCCCTGCAGACTGAAGGAAGGTGCCCAAAGCAGCAGCAGGGCACAGCAGCTCATCCCTGCAGACTGGAGGTGCCCAAAGCAGCAGCAGGGCACAGCAGCTCATCCCTGCAGACTGAAGGTGCCCAAAGCAGCAGCAGGGCACAGCAGCTCATCCCCGTGGCAGCAGAGCCAGGCCCTGGTGCTCACCCAGGGGTGACAGTCCCAGAGCACAGCCAGGCCTCAGGACAGCAGCCCCTGCATCACCTGGCACGAGCCAGCTCTCCAGGGCAAGTATGAAACTCCACCCCAATTTAACAGCCCAACAAGGCAGACTAAGCTTTATTTGATGCACTGTAAGGACTAGGTCTGAATGCCTGCTCAGCATTTAGCTCAGAACTGTTTAGATTTGAAGAATGCTGATTTCCACCACGATTCATTCTGTGCTTTGCTTCCCTCCCCATTTTCAGAGACACAAATCCCAGGCCCTGCTCACACTCCTGGGTAAATCTCTGCCACTTGTACTTTTCATCTTCAAACCAGCAGGAGTTTTGGAAGAAATGATCACCAGTAAAATGGTTAAGTCAGCCTCCAAAAAGAAACCTGCTGTTATGTGTAAGGATGTAGAGTTCTGTTAAATACAGAAATGCCACACTTACTTTTTGCTTGCTTCATAAACATCCGTGATGTTGGAGAAGAGGTGGTGGCTCTCTGTTTTGGTCATTGTGAGGCTCAGTTCCCTGGAATTTTTAAACATCCGGATCAGAATCTCCAGGCTCAGCAAATAGGAGTGCTCAGAAGATATCACCTCAAATATTGCCTACAAAGTGGAGGGGGAAAAGAAGAGACTTACTAGTGACAGGGCTTTTTTCCTTAAAAACAAAAAGAAAATTGAGCAGGGGTGCAGAGCAAAGTTTTGGATGTAAGCTAGAGATTGTAACTTAAATATTCATCTCTCTAGTAGTTGCATCATTACTTCAAAATAAGTGATTTAATACCAGAAAAAATGTTTTTTTTTAAGAAGTCTATATTCAGAGTTTTCAATGCAACTGCAAACCAGGAGTTTGAAGACAACTCAACACCAGATGTGACCCAAAAGCACAGGAGTGAGGCTGGAGGCTGAGGTCCCTGGTGGAGCTCTTCCCAGACTGGGAAAAAAGTCATCAGCACAGGCAGGGATGGGGCAGACACTTTGCTTCTGATGTGCAAGGAAGGGAGAGAGAATCACCTGACCATGACCCAAACACATTCTGGAGAATAAAAACCAGAGAAGGGTGCCTGACACACACCCAGGGGCTGGGGGCAGCTCCCGGGATGGCACCTGAAGCCACCCTGGGGCTCATGTGCCCCTGAGCAGGGTCAGTGCATGTGTGAACCCCGAGGACAGTAACACTCTCAGGGGGCCGGGTGCACCTTGGCACACACACAGGTATTTTAGGCTTGTGAGGGAAGACCTACTGAAAATAATTACAGTGCAAATCAGTCTGTGACACATTTTCTCTAGGCAAAATATGCACAGAGATCCATCTCACAACAGATTCTGAAAGATGGGATGTGTATGAAGACAGGACTTGGACATTAACCAAGGCAGAAGACAAACAAATATATTTTTCTGCAGTGACAATGTATGTAATATAAAATAATCTAATAGGCTCTAAAAAGCAATTTAAAGAACAGATAAAGAATAAAGAATAAAAGACAGTTTAAAAGAAATACAGCAAAAGCATGAATTGGTAATGTAACTACAGCTTAAAAACATTTATTTAAGCTCCCACTGAAAGAACTGGCCTCTAAAATTCAAATAAAAAACCCTCAGGCATGAAAACATTTTTGGTAACATTAAAGACTTTACATTTAAAAGGCATCCAATGAACTTGTTCTTTCTGAAAGGATGCAAGTATGGCTCCAGGAAACGTGGACTAAAGGCTCCTAAAGGATATGACTGAAATATAGGCCTTATCTCAAAAGCTTCCCAGCAGGAGGAGGCTGAGGTATGTCCTGAAGAACGAAGATACTGGGGCAGACTGGCACGGAGGTAATGCTGCAGGCTCTCCTGCGCAAGGACATACCTGGGGAGGAGCTGCCCAGGCCAGGCTACACCTCTGACTCCCCTGGACAGAGCCCCTGCAGTGAGGAAGGAGGGGACAGCAGATGAAGTGGACACGAGGAGCGAAGGGGGAAAGGACAGTGGATGAAGAGGACACGAGGAGCAAAGGGGACAGGGAGGAGAGAGAGGCACCCCAGTGCTGCTGTTCCAGCAGGGAGGCCCCTGCCCTGCTGCAGGGCACAGGGCCCGGCTGGCTGCCCAGCACTGCTCACAGGGGCTCTGCAAAAGCTGCTCCTGGCTCCTCGCTGCTATGAAACCCCACGTGGCACCTGCCCTCTCTGTGAGCTGGAGGTTCGTGTCAGCCCCTCCCCGGTGCTGCCAGGCTGGAGCTGGGGCAGGGAGCACCCCAGGAGCCCCTGGCATGGACACGGGCACCCCAGCACAGGCTGGTTCATTGTGTCTCCCTGAGGAGAGAGGGCACTTCAGTGGAGGGCAGGAAGCCAGGCAGTGAACGGGTAGCAATAACCAGAGCTGCCCCAGGTGTGCAGCCAGCCCCAAAGCACAGAGTACCTCCTGTCTCTTCCTCTCTTCCTGGCTGATCGCTTCGCACAGTCCATTCTTCTTCACCTAAAAAAACAAATCAATCGATACTTTTAATACCTTTTGTGGGAAAGTGGGATTAAAAAGAGATGCAGGACTATCAAAACCTAGAAAGCAAAGCACCAAGAGGGCCTGGCTCTACAGGAGTTCTAAACACAGGGCCCAGATCAGGAGGGACACCTGGGCAAGGGAAGGGAAAGGGCCACAGCACCACACACGTGGAAGGCTCTGTTCTCTTGGTGGAGAACACAAGACCTCACACCCATTTGTGTCAGTCTTCTCCAAAAGCTCCTAAAGTCCTATCATCAACAGCTTTCTCTTCTCGCTCCACCCGTTCCCAGGAATTTTACAGAATATATCATTCCTCATTCCACTCCTGCACGCCAGGCCCCACCATGCTGCACAGCAGGAATAAAGAGGTGCCACACTCTGGTCTGCACACCAAAGCACAGACTCACAGGTAAATGCCTGTGACAGTAACACCAGCGTTCCAGTGTGGGAGCCACTGTCCTTTGGAACACAAGTCCCAAGTTCCCACAGCAGCACAAGCAAACACTTCTGGATGCTGAGCAAGAACTAATTAGGTGTCTTTGTCTATTAAACAATTAAAGTACATTTTAATCAGCAGCCTGAAAGCTTCAGAGCATTCCCGAGGAAGTGCAATGGCACTGGAAGGTGCAATGTCACTTTTTTCTGGATGCAGTGGCAGTTTTCTAACAACACACCAGCACAGGAAATACCTATGAACACATCCCCCAGATTTCAGAGCTCCCTGTGAGCACAGGCACTGCCAGTGTCCAGGGAGGCCCAGGGCAATGCTGAATTCAGGCTCCAAACTGCAGCTGTGCCTCCTGGCCACGGCTGGCACACAGGGGTGAGTCCCACAAAGTACACATGAACTGAATTCATGGGACATGAACTCACAGGCCAAGGGCCCAGCCTCACCCTCCCCATCAACAGCAACACTCCCAAAAGACAGAGGCCCAGCTATGGAGAATACTTTGGCCATTTCTGCCAAAGAAAATTCAATACCTAATTTTGACATGCCCAAAATGTTTAAGCTGAAATAACCTAAAAAATGTCACATGTGTGATACTAAGCAAAAAACCACTTTATTTAAGCTAAGAACTTGAGCAGAAGGAATGGGAGAGGCCCAACATCATTGGACTGGCTTTTCCCCAGCAATGACTGATTCAACTACAGAGGTGAGAAGGATGAAAGGAGGACAGGGGAACTCTGGTTAGGGACAAAAGTTCCTTCAAAACAAGAAGATGCTGAAGGGCAGAACCCACCAGAAATCTACTACATGGCTGCACCATACCCCGAGTGACCATAAAAGCCCTTTCCTACCGGGAGAGAAAGGGGAGTCAGCGCAGACATCAGCCCTGAGAGCCCCAGACAATCACACCAGGGCTCTGGGCTGTACCACGGAGGGGAGGCAGCCCCGGACAGTGACCCTGGGAGGAGGCAGCCCTGGCAGTGACCCTGAGAGCAGCTCCGTAAATCCACTGACAGCACCTGCTTTTTACATGAGTGAGAAACCAGTCACAACCAAGATCAACACGTGTGAATGCACTTCAGGAAGACAGAAACACCCTTTTTTATTATGGTTATCATAAAGTATTTGACAGCTCCGTACCTGAAGGGCACTACCCCTCAACCACAGGTGCCTGGAGCTGCAGCAGCCCAGGGAAACCTCCTGCAGAGAGGGGATCCCTCTGCATCTGCCCTGCCTTTCCCAGCACAGCACTGCTAATAAACACCAGAGACACTCTCCTCCTCCTTTCCTAGCATATGCTGAAACCCAGGACTGACATTTTCCAGCTGACTTCCCGCGACAACTCCAGACTCGCTTTTTAACTTTTTAATACACATTGACAGCATGTAATTCTTCCAGAGTTATAAACACAGTCACTACAAGTCTCGGATTCCCAGATTTTGTTTTCTCCATGCACCACCTTTTCCCATACACTCCCCACTTCCAATCTTGTAAATCAAACACAGACAGTGCACAAGTTTCTGTGTGAGGAGCAGTAAAGAACAAACTGGTTTCTGTAAGTGAAGCACGGCATACTTCTCCTCCTGAGATGGTCTTCATGCTATTTTTGTCTCAAAGCAAATTAGTGTTTTGAAATTATCATTATTATTACTAAAGAGCATTCCTTCCAAAATACCTCAGCTGTTGAACATTTAAGTGCTAGTTTGCCCAGAAGGCAGAAAAAACAATTTGATTTCATTATAAACACTTTTTTTTTTTTGCAACATGAAGCAAATGAACTATACTTTAAGAATTTGATTGTTGGAAAAAGAAAATTTAAAGCACATCTTTTCAAAACGACATTGTCTTGCCTTCTGTATAAATAGTGAATCAGAGAGATTCATTTTTCAATATTTGAAACTGCAAAAGGTCATTAGCATTTGTAAGCCAGCTATGCTAATCAGATCATCTACCCAGCCTTTGGGGATCTCCTTGAGCCTTAATCCCTCATTTATTGGGCTATCCAGAGTTGATGGTCAAATACTCCAGGTGATCTTGTCATGGCATAATCTCTAACGCCAGAGATGAGCACCAACAACACTCTACAAGTTATGTTAACAAAAAACAACCCCAAACCCTTCATTTTAGGCTACCCCTCCAGAAGCCACAGAAATGATCCATGAATAACCAGGTAAACACAGAATTTTTATGGTTCCTTCAGTCCCAAATCACACGTAGGAGAAAGAGCTGTGGCAGTATCAGCTGTTATCAGTAATTTGTCAGGTTACAGCAGGGAAGGCAGTGAGACTGCAGCCCTGATGAGAACAGCTGAATTTACTTTGTGTAATGATGCTGCTCTGCCACAGCCCTGCAGACACTTCCCAGCCTGTGCAAGGGACAGCACAGCACCACCAGCTCCACTCCCCACTTCTCAGGATGCTTCCCATTAAACATCTGCACTCGAGTCAGCTTAAGAGCTGGAGTGCAGTGATTTAGAACAATGCAGCAGCAACTTGTTCGTAACTAATTGAAGCCTTTCTTTAGTATAGTTCACCCTTTTAGTGAACTCACACAACCCTTTTTTTAATTAATCAGTAAAGTTGTGTCTTTGCCAAATACAGGATGAACTTGGTTTCATTGTTTTTTATGTGAAAGGAAGACCAGTAACTGACTGGGACTTCCATGTGGCTCTTGGGAGATGAAAAAGATGATGACAAATTTCAGCCAAAAACTCCAGCAGCGAGTAAGAGCAGACTTTGCTTCAGCCCACCCTGAGATCCTGTCTCTGGCCATACAAGGATCACAACTCACCACAGAGAGCTGGCTCCACGTCGACCTCAGGGGCTTATAGTGAAAAACAACCTTGTCATCCAACTTTTGCTCTTGGGGCTCAGCCTCTTCATCAGAATCTATGTCCAGAGCCTTTTCCTTATAGTTCTGATATAATACAGCATTTTCTGTCGAATAACAACAGTATGTCAGTCATTGCTAGAAAGTTAGTTTAGCTGCTCTCATAAAAATTTAAAGTAACATTTAAACAATGAAAGAAACCAAAGTGTCACTGTGCTGCTCACACTCCATAAGACAAAGATAGCAACTGATTTGGGCTGGACAATGGTGCAGTACAGTGACAATGGATCACTGTACCCAAAGATCCTCCCAGACCGAATTAAAGAACAGATGTGGCCTTTGTCAAGAAAAAAAAAACAGCAAACAATTTTTTTCTTCCTTGGTTTGCTGTACCCCGTTCTGTAATTAAGCAGCAATTAGAAAATGGGATTGTGTGTCAGTGGAGCAGCCACTGATTTGCAGGTCTCACTATTATCATGTCCAGGAAAAGCACCAACAACCATTCTTCTGTCAACTTTAAATACTGTCTTCACATTTCACAATTTCAGACATTTGAGGTCAGAACTATTCCAAACAGAAAGTTAAAAGCCTGTCTGAGTAAGCCTGAGACCTCTGAACCTTAAGAGCAGATAAACTCCTCGTGTATTTGAGCTGCGCCATAGTTCACTCAGCACCACCAGTGGCAAAGGAACACAGGAGTGGAGCTCTCCCACTGCTTCCCAGCCTTCCTGGCCACACACCCTGGCAACAGCAGGGAGCAAGGACACAGGTTCAGCACCACAAAAACCCACAGATAAATGAAGCCATTAAGCAGGCAGGCTCTGAGAGGTGCTTTTAGATGGGCCAGGGTTTGGATAACAGCCAATCTTCCCCTACAGGAGAAAGGGGAACTGAAGTGGAAGTTTGGCTGCTCCAGGCAGGGTCCCAACTCCTGCAGTCCCTCACCTGTCCCACCTGCTCAGCCCCGCCCCAGTGCTAGGCCAGGTGTGGCCTTTGGAGCAGTTCTTTGGGAAGGGTCTGTAGAGTTTAGACACTTTTAACAGAGGAACCTGTTACAGCATCTGAATTGAGGGGGGCATTACAGAGAAAGTTATTAGCTGGGATCATCTAAGACAGAAAGGAGCCACTGGAAGAGAATCTAAAAAACACCATCAGGAAATAGTGTGAGGAGAGATAAAAATCAAGAGTAGGAAAGAGGATGATGCAAAGAGAACACAGTGGGAAGCTTTGGAAATAGAAACAAGAGGAAGGTAACAAAGCAGCTGAGATGACCTCAGAGGCATTAAGCAGAGAAAAGCCAAGAGAGTAGCAGTTATTACAACAGAACTTCTGTGGACTCATCATAGATGTTTTCTTGCTGGAATATTGGGAAATGCAGCAAACTTGGCAAAAACCAGAATTAATGAGCAACACAAAAATATAGCTCCACAGACAGTGTTTTTCCGACACTTAAATTTGAAGCCTGGGTAGCAAGAAAAGAAAACACTAACGGAGTCCAAGGGTTCAGCCCCGCACCCTCAGCTGATGAGAAGGCAGAAGCAGCTGCACGAGCCCCAGCCCAGAGGAAGGACTCAGGTGTGTGCTGCTCCCCAAACCCTTAAGGGATCAAATGTCCTGCAGCTGGGACAGGCAGGGAGGCAGCCCCCCATGGAGGAGCCCTCTGTGGAACTGCATGGAACTGTCAGGGCTGAGGCAAACACAGCCTCCCCTGCTGGGAGGGACAGGAGCTTCGGGGGAAAAGAAGCCCTCGACACACCTTTTTAATCTGCCACTTCATAGTCTTTAAAATATCCCTAAGGTACGTCCAGTGCCAAAATTATAGTCCCACATCTCAGTCACATTACTGAAAACAAGGTACTGAGTCTTTGACTCCATACAAAGGAAGTGTGCAAAAGGATCCTGAGGTTCATTTCCCCTGGGAGTTATTAGCAGGTCTGGATAGAACTCACCTTCCCCATCGAACATCCCTTGTCCTTTCAGCATCTTCTGCGGATAATTTTAACAGAAAAGAGAGAGATGTTAGAAGGAGGTGAATGCAAAATAATCACAGTAACAAGAATTTCTGTTTCATTCAAGACTTGGGCAACACATCAACAGGCCCTAATCTGTAAACTCTGGATGTTGGACAAGAGTTCAGTGAGAACAACTGTGTCACCAGAGAAAGTGAAAAGCTACTCCAGTTTCATTTCTCTCATGGCTTGTTTAGATGTATTCTCCCTGTGTTTCAAAAGCACACGACACTGGCTCGAGAGGGTTCAGTGAACTTGCAACTCCTGCCTCTGTCGCAGGGCTCTGGGCAGAGGCGCAGCACTGCGCGGCTGCCCTTGCACTCCCTGCAAACAAAACCACGCAGAGCACTTTGTAGAGGAGCCTTCGAGAGCACAACAAACCTGAAATGGAACAGCTGTTCTGGGGCAAGGAGTCCCAGGGCCCCAGAGCCTGCTGAATGCAGCACTACTTGCAGAGAACTCTGGAAGGACAGTGTCACATCCTCCTATCTTAAACATAACTCACTGATTTTAAGTCTACTACCAAACCAAACCACCCCACACTCTGCAGCTGTTCACAATTTCACCAATTCCTACTTCATTGATTGCAGTGTTTTCAGAGCAGAATCCACTACTGTAACTTCAAATTGGCTGAAAACTGCCATAAAGCTGAAAATTATTTTAAAAGCTACAGCATCAGCTCTTGGCCTGGTGTACTTTATTACACAGAAATCTATGAATACATTTCATACAATAACAAGTTATATTTAAAATAAGGAAATACAGTATTACACTATGATAAGTGGAAGAACGCTATCAGTATGTCTTTATAATTTAATACAGTAACATTCAATATGAGTCTTCTACAGGATTCTAAGGGATTAGAACCAAGACTTAAAAACAAGCATGCTGTTTTTACTTTCAGGCATTAAAATTAGAATACCTGAAGTGATTTCTATCAGTTTGAAAATTACTCATTGATTTTTAAAAATCCTTTAAAAGTAATGTCTCAGATAGGAAAGTGAGGGGAGGAAGTTCATTTTTCTGTCTCTATTCTAGTGTGCAGACTTTATTAAGACAATGTCCCTTTCTTTCCTGTTTACTCCTTTCTGGGGCACAGGTTTTAAGCCCGTGGTTCAGCTGTCAAAGCTGGAGAATCCGGCAGGAAAGGTGAACAGGAGGCAGCCAGAAAAGGCTCTGAACCTCCTGGATTTCAACAGAGCCTGCCACCTCCAACACCTCACTCGGAAAACAGCACTTTTAAAACTCACAGTAACTATTAAACGTTTTGTGTTAACAAAAAAGCCAAACTGAAAGCTCCCAGCATTTCTAGAAAATGCAGAATCAGCGGGCCACACTCCCACGGAGCCAACACCTCCACCCATCAGCACACCTCACCTTTATCCTCCCCAGGCTCGAGAACTTCTCTTTATCTTCAACCACCGCTTTCAGGATGGGCTGGGACATTCTGTTTTTCTTGTTGCAGTTGGCGGAGCCGTCCAGGTCCACGCCGCTGACCACGGCGCGGCGGTAGGACGTGGAGCGCAGCCCGCGCCGCAGCGCGCCCGGGCCGCCCTCGGGCTCGTCCTCGGC
>WBMY01017611.1:346670-373551 GCA_013397315.1 Donacobius atricapilla
CCAGCCCTGGCGCGGCCGGTTCGGTACCGCGGGGCCAGCCCTGGCGCGGCCGGTTCGGTACCGCGGGGCCGGGCGGGGAGAGCCGCGGGCAGGACGGGCTGTGCTCCCGGCCCCGCGGGTGTCCCGCCGGGACAGTGCTGGATGGAACGCCTGACACACGGCCCTGGAGGCAGCGCCAGCCCCGGCTGTGCCCCAGCCCCGGCCCGTCCATTACCGGCACCGCCTCGCTGCCTGCCGACGGGCTGGGAGAAAGCTGCGAAAGGAACGGCTTTGTGGTAAAAAAAATGGGACGTGGACAATGTGTCTGCGGGGAATTCTGACAAACTACATCACCCTGAAAAACCTGGGTCTGTAAAAATGGTGGAACTTGGCTGTGGCTTTGGGACAACGTATAGCTTAAACATGCATCAGAGGGGAACAGTAGGTTTTAAAAAACAAAATGAAATACATGCTCATTTCTGTGCCAGGGCACGAGCTCTGCCCGCTCCAGCAGCCCAGCCGAGGGTCTCTACACTCCCAGGAGGGGAGAGTTTCAGCACAGAGTCCTGAAATAAAGTGACACGAGCGCTTTCCTGCTCTGTTATGTTCAGCAATAATTACAACGTGCCCTTATTTTGCTATCTGCTCCCCTACAATTAAAATCTGCGTCTGCTTCCACTGGAAAAAAGTAAGAATCCCTATGTTTTAAAAGCCATCTTGTCACAGCACAGGGAGCATTTACATGAGAAATTAGCTCCACTATTACCTGCCACATTGGCTAGGAATGGAGAGTAGAGTATAGAATGCTTCCCTAATACTGAATGGAAGCTGAATGTTCGCCTGGTTTCCCTCAAAGGAATGAAAGGCACGATCTAGGTGTGATTCTGTTCTGTGTCATTGTGCCTCCTGTCTGGATGGGCAGAGCAGAAGTAGCTGGAATGTTTGGAGATGCTGGAGGCTGAACCTTGCCGGCACAGCTGCTCAACAAATCCACTTGCTTATTTACAGATGGGCACCCACTTGGGCTCCTGGCTGGACTTGAAGGGAGAGGGGACAGAAAGATTGTTAGAGTTGTAATTGTCCTTTCCATACTCACAAGACTTGAATTTGCCAGATTTAATATATCACTGAATCAGAAAAAAAATTGGAGTGGTTGAAAGTGCTTTCTTATCTTTTTAAATATATGAAAAATTTAATTTATATTGAGTCTGTTTAACAATCAGAATGAAATATAGAGGAAAATGTAAGGACCAGACAACCCTGTGTACATGCACTGAAACTTCAGATGTATTATTAATTCTTCTGCCAGGAGAACTCAGTAAAACAGAATATCTTGCTGAGAATCAAATTAAGCAATGCACAAAGAAATTAAATGAACAAATGTCTGTGTCCACCAATGAGACAAGACTGCAAATTGCCATTCGAGCTTCAAATAGCCAGAGCTGAAGGGAGAACCCACAGGCAGAACCTAACATGCTGGTTTAGTTGTCACTTGGGATTTCCCAATGGATTTTTTCTAAAATTATCTCTCAGCTTTCCACATGAAATTGCCATGGAATTGGATGTAGTTGAAGCATATTACTTAACTCATAAATCCTAATTATTAATGACCGAGGTAATTAGCTTTACAAGATTATTCTCTAGCACATACTTATTCACTGTGCTACAATTACAGGAGTAATTTGGTTCCTGAACAGC
Source organism: Donacobius atricapilla (assembly GCA_013397315.1). Lineage (NCBI taxonomy): Eukaryota > Metazoa > Chordata > Aves > Passeriformes > Mimidae > Donacobius > Donacobius atricapilla. Next base: position 348,348 of record WBMY01017611.1, read on the forward strand.
CACCTCCGTGTTCCATTTCGTGCACAGTAAAGGAGAAATAAAACCTTACAATAAAATTGCCGTCATAAGAAAAGTAAACTCAGCTCTGTAATTGAAGAGAAGAAAGACGTGTAAACGTGGTAATTAAGCCTTCCTCCAGAGCCAGCCACTGTGAGATCAGTGAAATCACTGAGGCTGTTGTGTAGCAGTGCCCGAAGCTGCCCAGAGCCCGGGCAGGGCAGCGAGTCCTTCCCTGGGGCCAGCTCCCTGCCCAGCGCAGAGCCTGCAGTGGGATGGGGGCAGGAACCTGCAGGGAAGCTCTCCCCACCCTCACAGGTAACCCGGACATGGACCGGGAGCGTTTATGAGGGAGAGTTTTAAGTGAAGCTCCCATTTGCCAGCCACAAGACCTAAAAGCTGGTGTCAGGAACTGGCACCAAAGCAGAAGCATTTCAGTGCCTGCCTGCAGCCAAACACTCCGTGTCACCCAGAGCCCACGGTCATCATAACCCGCCCATGGTCGTCATAACCATCATAACCAGGTGGAGGTTTGAGGGTGTGCACAGATCTGCTCAGTGAGGAACGTGGTTATTGCCTGAAAATCTACCGAGGAAAAGGGGGGATTGTTCATCTTCTCCTGACATCCACAGCAAGTTCTCTGCAATCAAAGAGCAAAACCAGCCGTGAGACCTGGCTTTATTTGTGACCCAAATGCTCCATGCCTCAAACACAGTGCTCACTGCTTGTGTCCTGTGGGATGGTGCTGGCCGTGCCCTGCAGCTTCAGAGCTGTCGGTGGCCCTGGCTGCTGGCTGGGCCCAATCCCTGCTGCTCTGGCCTCCGCAGGGGCATTCCCAGCACATCTGTCCCCTCGGTGCCCCCAGAGAGGGGAGGGCAGGAGGGGCTCCAGAAGTGCCCGGCTGCTGGTTAATGCCCAGAGGAGAGGGGGCACAGACAGTGCATCTGGAGCAACTGCCCGCTCGGGAGTAGCCGTATAAATATCATTCTTCTGAAACTCTTCAGTTTCCCTGGCCTGTTCCCAGGCAGCTGAAGGAGAGCCAGCCCTGCCCTGCTCAGAGCACGGCTCTGTCCCACAGTTGGCGTGCAGGGGGGATAAGGCCCCCTCTGTCCCGCAGAAACCCTTCCCAAGCAGGGAGTGACAGGGGTACCACAAGCAGAGAAGGACGAGGTGTCAGTGTGACAGGAGATCCTTGTGTCACTGCTTCCACTGCTTTTCCAGGGCCAAGAACCAAGGGAGGGGAGCCTCTTTCCAGTGCAAGGAGCAGGATTTTCCCAGGGGGGTCACGGTTACTCCAGCAACACAGGCAATCCCACAGCACTGCCAGCCACAGCACTCGGGAAGGGTCGAGCCTGCCGACCCCCTGCCCCTTCTTTCTTTTCTTTACAACTGTATGTAGGCTGTGAGAGACTTTACTCTGAACACTGCTCAGCCAAATTCTAACTGCAAATCAACCCAAGATGGCAGAAGACATTTAATTATTCCTGTTTTCCTCTTAATTGTTTTTTTACTGCTGCTAAAATACTCAGCAATAATAGAAAGCATTAACTAAAAGCTTTTAGGGGAAAACCACATCTCATTGTCCTACAGGAATAAAGGACCTGGTAATGCCCATGGAGCATCAAAGTTGAAAGAAGATGCTGTTTTACTGCTGAACTGGGATGAAAACAAAAAGAGTAAGAAAGATTGTGTACCCAAGAAACAAAACTGAGGACTGAGGTGCTGCTGCCTGTCACTCTTGTCATGGAGGTTACAAATTCTTGTCTGTGATTGTAAAATTAACTTTGTTTTTGCTGATATTTAGACTGATATTACTTGTTTCCCAGCTGATTTACCAGCACTATTTTTTGATCACATCTCTTTCTTTACGGCCTCAGAGGTGGGTGCAGAGATTGTCTCCTCTGTGAGAGAGGGAGGGTACCTGGCAGCTCCATCATTTACAGATTGGGAATTTTCCAGCAGGAAGTGTTTGAGATTTCAATATGTTAACTATATTTCGTGTGTGTGTATTTCTTGTTTTGATGTGAAAAATATTTCCTGCCTTGCTTGAATTATATATCCTTCTTTGATTTTGCTTTTAATTTTCCAACACAGTTTATATCTCCCAATACTTTCACCAGTAAAACTCCCACAGGCTTCAGGCCCAGTAGGATTAGGTCAGTTTAACATTAAAGTAGGTAATTTCTGTCAAAGGTTATCAAACTTCCAAAAGTTACACCTTTTTCTAATTTTTGTTCAGTGAATGTGAAATGAATCTGAATATTAAAAGAGAACTGTGAAACTGGGAAGTGTGTCACTTCACCTCCAGTTTCGTTATATACAATTTTCCAGTTTTACAATTCCATTTTAAAATTCTGACAATGAATTTCCTCTCAGTAATTCAAAGACCATTCTTCCCAGAGGAGAACAGTTTAGAGAAAGTCCTAGAAAATGTAGATAAAAGCTCTTTAATCTGATGACTGTAGTTCATGAGATGTTGCTATTTAAAGAGTTTGCAGGATTTCAAACATCTCCTAACAAAAGGATGGAGGCACTGCTTGCCGTAGCTGAAGAGTTTTTGTGGTTGCCATTAGAAACTCAAGCTGGGAGCCTGCACGGACAGTGTGTGCAGCTCAGGACTGCTGGCTCTGCTTTGTTCTCCCTTTGTCAGCTGTGCTCAGAAATGCCTCAGCAGTGACAGGGGCACGGGGCAGCTCTCCAAAGAGCTGCTGCTTATTCCCTGAGTTTGGCTGCTGCTGGCTTTTTTGGTGGAGTTTTAATTTTTTTTTTTTTTTTTAAGGAATGAACATTCTGCCCATACAGAAATAACAACAAAAATTAAAAAAAAAAAAAAAAAGGAGAACCCCAATGTTTTTTCTTTGTTCCTCGCTGATGGATAGTAATTTCTGGGTATGATGCATCACTGCCACTCTGCAGTCACCTGTTCTCAGCCCCTCTCAGGCTGTGAGTCCCAGGCCTGTGGAGCCCCTGGGCTTGGCCAGCCCTGCCCTTCCCTTCCCAGGAGGCACCAGGTCCCCACTGCGGACTGGGCATCCTGGGGGCCCCCCAGGCCCCTCTGACTCTGCAGACGGGGCAGCTGCTGTGAACAGAGGCTGACGCTGTTCAATCCTGATCTTCTCGGTGAGATACACAAACCCCAGGGAATGGCTTGCCTTGACTGCATGGCTCACCTCAGTTCTAGTTGACAAGGCAGAGGTTGGTCAAAAGTTGGACTCCATGGTCTTTTTCCAGCCTAACTGGTCTTGTGATTCTGTAATTGGGGTGATTTTAGAAATGCTGAACCTGATTTCGTTTCAAACAACTGATTAACCTGCAGTTATGTGCCAGATTTCCCCTTTGCTGCATTGAAATGCTGGAATTCTGTGAATGCCATAGCAACAGAATGAGAAAGTGAGGAAATCTGGAGTGCGAGGCAGGGAAGCTGTGCCTGTTTTTCTCTAACGAGCTCAAGCTCTGAAGTGTGCCTTTCCCCGTTAAATTCCAGTTTCCCATTTGGACTCCCCACGGGCAGGCTCCACGCCTGCCTTGGCTGCCGTCCTTCGGTGGAAACTCTGCATGGATGGCTGCGTGCGGAGCCCGGGCCTGCCGAGGGCTGGGCACCTTCCCTCCTTGCTCACTTCACCAAGCCCAGCCTGGGGGCTGCACAGCGCCCAACTGGACCTAAATACCCACGAGTTTGACCCAATTCCCTGACCTGCTCAGCGAGAGGCCTCGCTCATGTTTCCCCATCCCCCTGCGCCTGTCCTAAACGTTTTGAAAAATTGGCACTTCTCTTATTATCTTTCCTCTCCAAGCTATTAAAAGTGTTCCTAATTCAACTCTGATCCTACTAATTAGCTCAAATACATTTTAATTAGTGGGATTTATTCTGCTGTTGGACGTGCCAAAATTCAGCTCTGTGGTTTCTCTAAGCTCAGTTTCTTGAGTTGTCTTCGTTCCAGTCAGACCCAAGCTCTAATTTTCTAGCAGTCACTTCAGTGTTCCTCTCCTTTGGAAATGATTTCTGTCATATTATCTAAGTTCTTTTTTCATCCTTCACCTTACTGTGACTTATTTCCTGACCTATCACACAGAGCAGAGTTGAAATTCTAGACCCGATAGGCACAGTGCTGAGCAGGACAAAAGGAGAGGGGGTGTGTAAAGGAGGCTAGTGCAGGAGAGAAAAGCCCTTCAGCTGGAGCAGCAGCAGGTCAGGAGCAGTGAGAGTCTGAGAATTCATGCAGCACTTCTAACAAGACTGAAGAGAGACGAGGGGGTAGAGACACTCGCTGCGCCAAAAACGGATTCCCAAAAGAAAGGAACTCTGGTTTCAAAAGGAAGGGAAGAAAGGAGTGGATAGAGCAAGTCCTGCTTTGCCAAGGCCTCTGATGCAGCAGCATGGCCAGTGCTCCTTGATTTTGTGCAGCAAATCCGGCTGAGACTGTTCATTTTATCAGTGAAACAAGTCCCCACAGACAAAACAAGTTCATTGCTTTTTAGTTGGCTTCAAAATTAGTCAAGGACTGATTTCATTCCTGAAATCAAACCGAAGGCGATCAAGGCCTTGCACAAAAGGCTTTCTTCCAGAGAGGCAGGGGTGGACCCAAAATAAGCAGAAGCCTTGCCCAGCATCACTGCCATGGAGAATAAACTGGCTTATAAATGTTAATAAAGAGTTGAAATGCTTTTCAAGTTACTCTGACAAAACTTGGCACGAGAGCCATGCAAAATGATTTCTTGCAGCAGGTCAGCGTGGGCCCGGCACGGAGCAGGGTCCTTCCACATACTTTACCTAGTTGGGAAGAGCGGGAGCGGGCGAGAGGCTGGCTCAGAGCGTGAGGACGCGCTGCTGCCGCCTCCACCGGCTCTGCAAAGACCTCCCAAGGCCCTGGGAGGCGAAGGCAAGGCGGCAGCATCGCCGCGGTGGCCGTGGAAGGCAAGAGGAGCCGCCGTGTCTGCAGCATCCCCGGGCTGGGCAGCCCCAGCAGCGCTGCTCGCTGGCCCTGCAGCTGCTGCCCGTGTCCCTCGGGGAGCTGAGCGAGTCTCCTGCATCACTGACCCCCACTGAGCCCCCACAGCACAGGGACGCTGCTCCGGGGCCTTCTCAGCCCGGAGAAGGAGCCTGCGGAGTGTGGTTCCTGTTTCAGCACTGCTCGGATTTGTACACGGTCTTGCCGTGCTTTGTATTCCATTTATACAGGCTGCTATTGTATATTTTGTGAGGAGGGTTTTTTAACGTTGAATTGTGCTCTTCTGGGGTATAGAAGACAAAAGGTAGGAGTGGATTAAGATACCAGGCATACAGCAAGAGCATTTCTTTCTCAGAAAATGTTGCCTGGCTTCTTCCTAGCAAGTTCTGTGCCGTTAAATACCTCCGGATTCATCTGTGGTGTCAAAGTGCCTTTGTTTCATTTACAGTTTTACTGAGTTTCTCAGGAGATGAAAGGGAAATAAAGTGACTGAAAATGTTTTCAAGTGCAGTCTGAAAGCAAGAGAAACCTTTTGTTTCATTGCTTGGAAACCCCAAAAAGAGAACTGCAAGGAGCAGTTTGCTGCGAGACTCAGTGCTTCCTGCTCTTCTTGTTTCTGCATGTTCTTTCTCTCGTAAGAATTCAGACAAATAAGAAGAGGGACACTCAGCCGCTGGCAGCTCTGCCCCGGGGTGCTGAATTCAGCTGGCACGGCCCAGGCCTGTTCAGCACCTCCCCATGCAGGGTCAGTGCAGCCTTGGAGAACATTCCCTGGGAATGCCGTGATGCACTTTATGAGCTCGTGCTTTTCACTGATAAAAGCCAGACACTAGAAGGAAATAGAGAACGTGGTTTTCCCTCTAAGACAGAAGAGAGGAACGTGTTGCCGGCCACTTTGCTCTGCTCAATACCTACTTGCTCTGTATCATAATTAATCAATTCTTCAAGTAGCAAGATAACCAAAGTACAGGATTTAGTCATCTCGCGGTGAGTTACATGGGCTCTTTTTTAAGCTCAGAGATGTTACATGGGCAATTTTTTAAGCTCAGAGATGTTAAAAATCAGATAGAAATGCTTTCATGAGGTGAGCTGTCATGTACTGATGGGAGAGAATGTTCATTTTTATCCAACAAGATTTTTCCATCTGTATTTCTATGGACTTTCCTGGGTGCAGTTTTGTGTGTACCTTGTGGACTCCTGTGACGTGGCAACAACTGCACAATAAAACTCCTGGGAAAGGAATTTGATCTGGCAGTGCAGTGCGAGCCCAGCACAACGCACACATCTCCAGTTGTGCAGTGAAGGATTCTCAACCTCCCAGCTCCTTTGGAAGTGCTCCTAAAGGAGTTTGCTGATTGAGAATTAGTTTTTAAGCTAATGCCAAATACAAGTTTAAATCCGTACACAATAAAAATCAAGTTCCTTGTGCCGGGCTGGGATGTGAGGGGAGCCTTCAGCAGCTTCAGCACTGACCTTGGGCCATTGAGGGAAACAGCAAAGTGCAAACTGTCACCCACTAGAAACAGTGAAACAGGGTTTTTTTATAGCTTCATTTTCTTAGTGGGATAAAAATAAATAATTTCTTAGAGGAACTAACGATCTGAAGAACAAAACACTAATTAAATGGGCTGTTTTCAGGCTATGAAACTATGCATATGCCTTAATAAAACAGGCACACAACTGTTCAACTTGTACCCTGATCCTCTTTACTTTGCTGTTGATGTTTAACTTGATTTCTGTCCACGGTAACATTCACTGCAGCACCTCAGGGCAGGAGGGAGCTGAGTTTGGAACAGACATTTTTTGCATTGCTGAAAGCCCTCAGCCCCAGACCATCACAAGAACAGGAAATGCTCAGGTTCTATCTGAAGACAAGGCAGGAACACTGATCAGTGACAGCACCAGTCCCTGCTGTGCATTTTAACCCCTGTCCAGTGTCCCCAGGGCTGCAGGGCCCAGCACAGCACCCAGCTGCTCCAAGGGCAGAATCCAGCTGCTCCAAGGGCAGAATCCAGCCTCTCCAAAGGCAGAATCCAGCCTCTCCAAAGGCAGAATCCAGCCTCTCCAAAGGCAGAATCCAGCTGCTCTGAGGGAGGCTTCTCAATCATTTTAACAGGTTTTGCCTGGAGCGCAGGATACAACAGTCTGCTGGGTGTCCAGCTACAGCCAGCCAGGGATTGAGAGTTTAAAAAACCATTCCCAAAGCTCCTGAGAATTCCAAGGGAAGTATTTAAGGCAGAAGCAAGATACATTTGAAAGGATAGCCAGCTGCAGATGCTCTTATCCTTGTGAGTGAAAGGCTGGGAATACTTGAAATACTCCAGATAGTTATGGCTGGGCAGCAAACACCACAGCAAAGATCTCTTTGTTTTAAGTAAACCATTAACAGAGCAGCCCAATCACAATGATAAAAACCACACTGATATTCTTGGACTAAACTCCCTCACTGTAACTGTCCATCCAAAACTAAAGCTGCAAAACCTGAGACTCTTTCAATAGGGGAAAAAAAGCCACACAAAGAACAAGCTCCTGGGACACAAAGTTTGGAAAGCTGATCTTTGAAACACAGGAGGTTTACTAGAAGTATGATGTGTTACAGCAGAGGAGGTCTGCTCTAAAATTTCAGTCCAAAAATAGTCTTTCTCACAGAGTCCTGCTCTGAATGAATACATAATATTAATATAATGTAATTAGAAACCTTTCTTTGTCCTTTAATTAATTCCCAATTCTTAATAACCAAATTGATTTAATCCATGGTTATGTTTTCAGAAAGAAAAGTGTGTTTTAACAACAGTCCATAACCTGGTTTCGTAAATTCCTTGTATTATTGGACCTGGAGGGATTTAGGTACCAATATATTTGTCATTATTTACACTGCTTCTATTTTGAACTAAACAGGTTTGTGGAGGAAAAGAAGACTAATAAAAATAAGTGTTTCTCAGTTCTCCTGTCTGTTATGTCACCACATACACAGGTCAAACAAGGCAGGGAAATAAGTCTTCAGTTTAAATATCTGCAATTTTTATGTGGAGTTCTATACCCACAGGAAACTGATATGGAAAGGGAGCAGGTAATGATGAGGAAACCCTTTTTTTCCAATCTCACACATCTCAGTCCTGCAGGACCTTGCCTTTATAAACCCCACATAAATAATTTCTTCCCACCATGCTTCAATTAATTGCAAAGTTTTGAATAAATGAGATATTCAGCTGGCATCCCCTCTGCTCCTGCACAGGTCGTGTCTGTTTAACAAGATCAGCCTGGATTGTCCCAAACCTGCTCATTCACCTTGTTTTCATAAAGCACAATTGTAGTCCTTTCCTTCCTTGGCAGAGAGCTCAATAGAAGTATGGCCTCAATCCATGAAAAACATTAAATCACATTTGTGGATGGTGAGCCCTTGGCTCCATCCTGCCATGAGAATCTCTCTGATGTGCTAGCACAGGCCTTGGTGGCAGCCCTCATCCTGCTCGGGACAGGCCAGTGGAGCCAGGGACAGGATGGTGCCCACCCCGATCCTGCCACAGAGCCAGGGACAGGGCCAGGTGCCCACCCCGATCCTGCCACAGAGCCAGGGACAGGACCAGGTGCCCACCCCGATCCTGCCACAGAGCCACGGATAGGACCAGGTGCCCATCCTGATCCTGCCACAGAGCCAAGGACAGGGTGAATTCCCCATCCTTACTGTGTCAGTGTGTAAGGGCTCCCTTTACCACAGGGACTGGTCTGCATTGTCCCATCCCTCCCAAAGGGGACAGATATTGCCCTCATTTATGCAAATGGGGCGGCAGGCAAATAATGAATCCCAAGATGGGCTGTTCCTTCAGAAGCTCCCAGTAACCAGAGGTGATGCCAGGCTGGTGTTCCCAAACCGAGCTTTGCACGGGGCTGCAGCACAGGACAGCAAATGGAAAGCAGCCACTGCTCACACATAAAAGCTCCTGTCAAGCCAAAAGAAAAGCTCAGCATGGTTTTAGTTCTGTATTTAAAAATACAGTAGGGAAAGCTCTTCACAAAGCTAAACAGAGGCAGCTCAGCTGGCAGCTACGCCATCCCAACATTAACGAGTTCAGAACAGGCCCATTCCCAATCCATTAGGAGAAAGATTGCAAGATACTATTTTTAAAAGATCCATTTCTCCACCAGGCCATGCACCATCATTTCACTCAGCATACTTCACATTTTGTCCATTCCCGTTTTCTATGGAGAACTGAAAAGACTGTTCTGAGAAACCAAAATGGAACAGAATAGATTTAAATGTGCCTTTGTGATAAACACTGTTAAAGACTGTTCATTTAATAAAAAATAAATTATAAATGAGTCCTTTTTAAAATTAACCACATGTAAAGCACATGTATGATTCTTAAACAACTTAGGAATTATTTCATACATTTCAATCCTATTAAGGGTAAGACAGAGAGCAGAAGCGTCCTGCCTTGGAGATTCATTTATTTCATAAGTCACTGCTAAACAGACACTGTGTCTTACAGAGAAATGGATGAGATGGAACAAAACATGACCAGAGGGAGAATGTCCAAGACATGGAAAAACAAGTGAAGAACAGGCAGTTCCAACTTCTGTCTTCACAGGCCAAGCCTCAGTCAGTGAAAATGAACAGATGACTTAATCACTTCAGTAAATAAGGGCTCTGTTTGGATGTCCCCAGTTTGAGATAAAGTTCCTGTCAGGCTCCTTGCTCACCCTCTGCCCTGGGTGCTGCAGTGCAGGGCTCTGCAGGGCAGCAGGACCAGCTCCAGCAGCAGCTGCAGGGCACCAGCACTGTCCATCCCCTTCTCACACTGTCCATTGTCCATCCCCTCCTCACACTGTCCATCCCCTCCTCACAGTGTCCATTGTCCATCCCCTCTGAGCACTGTCCACCCCTCTGAGCACTGTCCATCCCCTTCTCACACTGTCCATCCCCTTCTCACACTGTCCATCCCCTCNNAGCACTGTCCATGCCCTCCTCACACTGTCCATCCCCTCCCCACACTGTCCATCCCCTCCTGAGCACTGTCCATCCCCTCTGAGCACTGTCCCCTTCTCACACTGTCCATCCCCTCCCCAGCACTCTCCATCCCTCCCCAGCTCTGTCCATCCCCACCAAGCATTGTGGCATCTGGGACACCACAATCCAAGGCCTATTAATTCTTTGTTTCCTCTGCAGTCAAATTCTGTAGAAGATAAAGAACTGAAATTGTTCATGACTTACATTCCTGGACTGATAAGCTTGTTTCCAACCAGCCTTTACCAATCTCCAGATGAAACTGTAGTGTGACTAAAATTTCAAAGGTGGAAAAAGTGTGAAAGTGTTTGACTTTGGTCATTGCTTCCCCTGGTAGCAACAGGGGAATATTTTTTCACCTTATTTTACAGTGTATTTCAGAAAAAGGCCTTGCAGCAGGAGAAATGTGAAAAGCAAATGGAAACAGTTAGATTTCCTTGTCCTTGAGGAGACAAAACTCAGCAAAGCCAAAGTGACCCTGATTAAAGTACTGGATAATAAATGGATAAGCCTTTCTCCCCAGCCTCCCTGGAAACTTAAGACTCATTCCTAACAGCATTTTTCATCTGCTTTCAAAAGCTACCCAAGCTGAATTCACTGAGGTTTTTCTGCATCTGACTGATCTCACCTGGAGACAGATGATAAATAAAAGTTCATCAAAGAGTCCAAAACCCTCATTCCTAACCAGACTAAATTACTGCTGACCCAAACCCATTTCAGTTCCGCCCACATGAAGCAGAGCTGCAGCAAAGACACCCAGTGCAATAAGTGCAATTGGGCATTAATTATTGGCTGTTTTCATTTTGCAGTGTATTGCAAGGACAAGCATTCACCCAACCAGCAATTAAGTCCCTTGCAAAACCCCAGTTTGTAAGAGATAAACCGGTTTAAAGAGATGCCCCAAGCAACACGTGTATGATTTGCGAAGACATCGAGTGACCCCGAGCTGCAGACACTTTTTCCTCACATTGCTTTTGACTCCTGAGATGCCTCGTGCTCACTGTCCTTATCTGCTCCAGCCTTCCATCCAGCATTCCTGCTCCCTGTTCCCGAGGCTGATGCCTACCACTGCGCAGACAGGGAGGCCCAGGGTTTTCCTGATTTCCCCTTTGCCTCCCCAGCAACCAGGCACCGTCCAGGGCAGTTCTGGTGCCCTGCTCCCCTCTGGAAGCCATCCCCAGGCAGTTCCAGGAGCCATCCCCAGGCAGTTCCAGGAGCCATCCCCAGGCACTTCTAGGAGCCATCCCCAGGCACTTCTAGGAGCCATCCCCAGGCAGTTCCAGGAGCCATGCACAGGCTGCAGGGTTCCCCTGCAGGAACCACCTGTGCCCCAGATTCCTGCCTGCAGCAAAGCCCCGTGTCTGCTCCGGGACCTTCCTGCCCCGTCCCTTCTCCGGGGCTGCTGCAGGAGCCTTGAGAGGGCTTTCAGCACAAGAGGTGTTCAGTGATAGCTCACTGACAGCTCTTACAGACCAGGCTGTCTTTGGAAAAGAACTTAGGGAGCAAACCAGTGAAATGCAGTTTGGATGAATCACTGGAGAGCAGTACCGTGAGATTTACATTTCAGACTCCACTTAAGGCATAATTCCCCGGGTATCCACTGCAGTGTTTCAGCTGTGATGAACACATGTGGCATTAATAAGAAACACAACAGACTGTAACAAGAGTCCCATTGCTGTCAATGGAGATCAGGAGAGTAAATAGAAAACAGTTATTTGTAGAAACACTAAATCATAAGGAGAGTATTCAAGAGGCTGTGAGAGAGAAAGCTGCACAGTTTATTACTGGACTTGGAGTTGATGTGAGCCCTCAGGCAAAGAGAAACAAACCTCCTGGCTGGGAGGGGGCTGTGGATCTTCCTGCACGATCCGTTTGTCCGGGAGGTTGGGAGAGCTCTGGGGAAGCCCTGGGCTGATGCTGGGGCCAGCACGGGCCCAGCACAGCCCTGAGCTGCTGCCCAGGCTGCAGCTTGTGAAGGACACCACACACAGATAACACATCACACACTCTTGGTTCCATCAAAAAGGACCAAACCGCCCCTTTGACAGGAACCGAACCCACGAGAGCAGCAGCAGAATTTCAGAGCAGGTGTGAGATTGGAGGAAGGCTCAGAGACGTGTTTGCAAGGAGAACAGAGGAGCTGCCTTCCATACAGAGGCATGGATGTACACATTGGAGCTGACACACTTGTTCCAAATTTGCAGTTCTGATCAAAGGGTTGGCATGGAAAAACATCCCAGAATTCCTTCTCCCTGTAAATTAGCAAGCTTCCCTCATTCAGTTGTACTTGATTGTTTGTGGGAAATGCCCTTTATAGCAAATAGGAAGAACACTGAATAAAATTATCAGAATAACGCTGTCTGTCAACTCTCGCCTTTCCCAAGGCTGTCAAAAATAAAAGTGTTTAGCATATATAGATCACTGGAGCATATTAAAACTGTGAATTTTGGTTTATCTACAAACTATCCTCTTAAAGAGGCAGCTGAGAGCCTCTGCACTTTGAATAAAGCCTCCGGGAGCATATTGGAACAAATCTCTACGCTGCCCTTTGGAATTCAATCCGTTCCAAGTCAGGTTGCAAAAGAACCTTCTTATTTTCCTTGTACCTAGGGAGAGTTCAGCACAGGGCCAAAGGAGAAATGGTTAGAAATATTTAAAAAGGGAGAGGAAATAAAAAAGAAAAAAGGGAAAAAATCTCAGGAGAGCAGATCCTAGAAATACTAAAGTCTAAAGGCTGAGAACTGGCAGACATCCAAGTAACATAGTGGAGAAACAGTGGGGATTGCAAGGAATTGGCAGGCAGACAGCATGGGAGATGCCAAGTGAGAGCTCACAAAGAGTGAAATGACTCAGAACCAAGAGAAGGAGATGTGAGAAAGAAAACTCAGCACAAGGGAGAAGGAGGGAAAGGAGACACGATCCAGGACTTGCAGCTTCAAAATGTTGGACAGAAATATGTGAAAAACCCCCGTTCTCCAGATCCAGTCTGGGCTGTGGCAGAGAAAGGCAACAGCCCGGGGTGATGGGGCACACAGAGAAAAGCAGTTGCAGGGAACCGGGATAAATCAGGAGTCCAGAGAAGGCAATGGAATCGAAGGCTGGAATCCCTCCTGGGCAGGGGAGGTGCAGGTTTCCGTGACCACTTCTCTCCTTATCTCCAGGCTTTGCTATGCAGGGCTGAGCAATGCTGCTGCAGGGAGGAGGAGAAGATTTAACAGGAATGCATTCCTTTGGAAATTCTGTTGGCTTCGTCGGAGATTTCAGGAAAACCTGCAAGTTTAGACTCCATATGAAAGTTGGGCTGGACATGACTCTCAGCCAGTCACAGCTTTATTTCTGTCCCTACCCGCTTGCCACGGTTAAGGAACAGAGCCTTGCCTGCTAAGAAAAGGCGGAGTCCTTGTTTCAAGAGAGATTTAAATATAAAAGGATGTAACACTTGCTTTGCAATCTCTGCAGCATCTGCTCTCCAGCTGTGGCCTGGGCACAGGGGCAGCACACGGGTGCTCTGTGCTGTGGCTCAGCCAAAATCTTGAGCAAGTTCCAGTGCACTCGCCTTCCCTCTTTAGGCTCTGACCTAGGTGCCCTGAAACCTGAAGTCCCTAGACAAGGAATGCTGAATCCTTACCCTGAATTAATCAGTGCAATCTTTTCGTTATTCGTGCTCAGGAATTTTGATGGGACAGGTAACACAGGCAGTCAGACCCAGCAGCCCTGCACACGGAGGCACACACACACATCCAACAAAACCACGCAGTTCTAATCCCAGCAACTTCACTACCTTCTCCCTTCACACCCTTTTTCCCTTTTGATGCAAGGGTGTTGTTTTTCCACCAACATCTCCCCTCCAAGTGCGCTTGAATCACTCTCTAAGCAGCACTGGGGTAGATCAGAGTGAGCGTGTGGGTGGGCATGGAGGAGGCAGGGGGGCTGCTCTGGGCTCCCCAACCTGCTGAGCTCACAGCTCAGTGTGACAGGGAAGAAAGGCCAGTCCCAGTGAGGGGGTGTGTGTCAGGCTGCTCGGACCTGTCAGAGATAAGGCCGGAACACCTGGGAGCACCTCTGAAGTGAGCGCAGTGCGCGGGGGAGCACACGCGGGTTCCAAGGGCACATTTACCTGAACCTCAGCACACCCAGGCTGGCGGGGGTGGCATCCGAACCCTCGGGTGTCAGGACAGCTGCAAACACAGCAAGCCCTTGCTGTCCCCTTTCTCCATGTGGAGCACCAGCTCTGCACCAGAGGTGCACACCCAGAGCATCCGGGAAACAGGAAACCCAGAATGGCCACCACTGCTGTGTGCGGTGCTGTTCTCATTTCATACATCACATAATGAATTGGCTGTACCAAAATCGTGAGCATAAAGGAAATCTTTAAAAAACACTTTTTATGATTAATTTTGATATTTCAGGAAAAAAAAACTCCCATTCTTCTGTTTTTTTTTTTTTTTTTAGAAAATTTGAAGTGATTTATTATTTTTACAGTGCTTTATAACCCTTCAGACTGTAGCAAGCTGTCCACAGGGTGGTTGTAAAGAGTAACCAATATGATACACTTTATATTCACTGTGCAAAACATCCAGCCCAAAGGTAACTCAGCATCTGGCCACATCCTGGGAGCTAAAACGGAGAGGGGCACATTGATGTCCTGTGTGTAACTGGGGCTTTTTCACCCTCCACATCCAGGTCCGGAACCAGGACCCGTCCAGGTTTAAAACTGGTCAAGTGAGGGATCCCCCCGGCCAGGTTCTGGCAGGCTCCAGCTTCATTTCCCCATTGCATGGATTTGTTAAGACCTACACAGAGCAGTATGGTGCAATGTGCCCAAAGCCCAGACCAAAGTCACTGCGCCATACAACAGGCTGGTGAGCTGAGGTGGATTTGGGACATCAGCACCAAACACCTCAGGGGCAGGGAGGCACGGGGCCCTCCAAATCACCATCACGGCTTTAGGAAAGGCAAAGCCTCTGGGATTTTTATTGCTTCTGGTGAAAACTAATTGAAGGCGGTAAAGCTCTTAAAAGAACAGACAGCTCGTGGCAGAGTGTGGCCTCACATGTTTATCCCATGTCTCCAGAAGTACTCGGAGCATTTGCCATGTGGAAAAGCAAGCCAATCAGCTATTTTTAGGCTCACTTGATTCAACACATGGACTGAATTCTGTTAGAAATAACGACCTTCTCGTGTAGTTATTGCAAGTGCCACTAGACAGAGCTGTTCATCTGATTTTAACCTCAGAAACACTTAAGAGTGCAGTGACGTGCTAGAAATCCAAGAGGAGTTTGTATTACAGACTCCTTCAGAAAAGTGGCACACGCCTGTAACAACTGCCTGGCGTGTGCGGCCAGGGAGTAGCTTTGGCACACACTATAAATAATCTCACTGGAGCTGAGAGCTGCATCTGCCCCTTATGAATTCTCTGCTCACTCACCAAGAGCGAGTGATAAAGAGATGACAGATAAAAAAAAACCACCTGTTTTTTCTTGGTTAAACTAGAGTGTATGTGTTAAACTTGAATATGAAGAATACACCTGGAGATCTCAAAGTGCTGTGACAAGTCCCTGACGATGGAATAATTATCAAAGACATTTTGCCAGAATTTGGGAAAGGCTCAAACAGCAGTGCCTTTGGCAAACAGAAGTTTTCATTCCAGGTGGGGAACATGCCTTCAGACCGTCCTTAAGGGAGTGCCAGTGGTCTGGACTCAGTGATTAGAACAACGCAGGCTGTTCAAACCCAGTTTTGCAGTTATCACCAGGTAATGCCTGCCTGTGGCTGGTGCAGGATTGTGCAGTCCCTCCCACCAGGTAATGCAGAAATTACCCAGGAACTTAAATGCTTGGAGCTGTGCCGGTCGATAGAGTCTAATTATCTGCTCCTTTCTGATAAATTTAGGGTAAACCACATTTTCTTTAAAGAAAAGCAAGCCGTGGTTTCGGGAGGAGGCAGAGATCAGCATTAGCACTGGTTCTCCCGGGTTCGCACCCTGATTTGCATCACAGGCAACCCGAAGCAGGAATTTCTGGAATCTCCGCAGCAGCAGCCGCAGCTTCATTTCCCCGGGCAGGCCCGGGCAGCTCCAGGCCATGGCAGGGAGCAGGGCAGGCGGAGCGCCCCCCGAGCTGGCCCTCCGTGCCCCCGCTGCCCGCGGCCGCGATGCTCAGCCCGAGTGCCGGGCACGGAGTGCGGGCAGGTCACGGCCGCTGCCGGGCAGGGACCCTCCGGGGATCTGCAAAGGCCGCAACAGGCCCGAGACTGCTCAAGAACGTGCCTGTGGCCCCTTCTTCTCACTCCCTCGGCTAACTCTGCCTTTGGCAGTCCTTGCCCTGGTCCCACGCTGGCAGGTCCCGCAGGAGCTGCTCTCCCGCAGCCGCCCTCCTGCCACACTCCATCATGCTCAGCAAGCATTAGAGGTGAGGCAGAAGCCCCCGGGCTGCCTCGGGGCTCCTTGGCCTGTACGGGTCACACCGGAGGATGCGGGGTTTGGTTTGCTCTGTCAGCACCATCCCTGCCCGAAGCCGGGCCGCGGCCAGCCCGGAGCCGCTGTGCGGGCACGGCCGGGGCAGAGCAGCGGGGCTGGAGCGGGGGCAGCTCCTGCTCTGTGCCCAGTGAGCTTCTCTCTGTGCCCGCTGAGCTCCTGCTCTCTGCCCACTGAGCTCCTGCTCTCTGCCCACTGAGCTCCTGCTCTCTGCCCACTGAGCTCCTGCTCTGCTCACTGAGCTCCTGCTCTGTGCCCGCTGAGCTCCTGCTCTGTGCCCACCGAGCTCCTGATCTGTGCCCAGTGAGCTCCTGCTCTGTGCCCGCTGAGCTCCTGCTCTGCTCACTGAGCCTACAGAAAAATCAAGTAAGCACTGAGCTCCTGCTCTGCCCACTGAGCTCCTGCTCTGCTCACTGAGCTCCTGCTCTGTGCCCGCTGAGCTCCTGCTCTGCTCACTGAGCTCCTGCTCTGCTCACTGAGCTCCTGCTCTGTGCCCGCTGAGCTCCTGCTCTGCTCACTGAGCTCCTGCTCTGTGCCCCGGGCAAAGTGCAGGGCCACAGCCCAGCCACTAACACACAAACCAGAGGGTCATTTAGTAGTTGCAATTTGCAGTACTAGTTATTGCTGTAAAGCTTCTGAGCTCAGTGGCATTTCTTGCACCTATGACCTCCTCACTTCTTGCTGAATTTTGAAAGAATTGAGGGGTTGGTCATACCCACGTGGAGATTAGAAAAAGGAAACTATGATCCCTTTGTCAGTTCCTCTGATGATCTCTGGACATTGGCAAAGGACTAGTCATGTTTTGAAGATGTGTAAGGCAGAAAGAAGCGTCAGCAGGTGTTCAGGAAATCCTGCAAGGGAGATTCAGACACGGATACACATTCCAGAGGCCGAGTACCCATGTTCTGTTTGGAGGTTGCAGAGGTCACTGGGGCTCTGGGGACACCCACTCGCTTTGGCCCCAGGGCCTGGAGGTCACGCACCCTCAGGTCACACCTGACCCTTCTCTCCACAGAGCCGACCCGAGCTGAACCGAGCTAAACCACAGCTCAGTGCTGCAGCTCCTCGTTCCTGCAGCTGGTCTCGGTGAAGAGAATTTTCCCGTGGATCCCTTTCTCAATCCCACCACAAAGTGGCACTGCAGCAATTGCCATCCGTTCCCGAGGAACTGGTGACACCTCCTTGCACTTCCTGAGCCATTCCGACGGAAGTTCTCCTGCCTCATTTCCATGGCAGAAACCTCCTGAATTTTTTCTGCTTAGTCCTTCTACCAACTTCTGCTGGAACTGAACTAACAAAAAGCCAAACCATCTATTTGCTTTAGCAGTAACACAAACTATCAGAGACGCCAGTTGGAGGGAAACGCAGCTCAGGGAGAATAGAGAGTTGGAGTATAGAGAGTCCTTCAAAATCTCAAGCACTTTCTTCCTCTGAAGACTGAATGCTTTGGGCCCACTGACACTCTTGAAAAGATCTCCATTAATGTTAGTGTCAGCTAAAGCTGTATATAATGATGTACATTTTATTTCGGTAATGATACCCTCCTTCCTCTCCGGTTTCAAGGCCACACTGGAGCTGTCTGCTGGCCAGCAGTGCCGGGTTGATGGCAGTTTGGAGCCAATGGTGGTTCCCTGGGGGATTTATCCCTTGCAGCTGTCCTCACAGAGGCCAGCTCCCCGCCTGCCTGCAGGCACGGCAGGGACTGTCTCTGTGGCTTGGCTCACACACTGCCCTGCTGCCTTGCTTGCTCTGGGCGGCTGCGGGGAGAGCTGGCTCTGGCACTGCTGCCCGGGCAGCTGGCAAGCCTCCTTCCCTCCCGGCCTGCAGCCACCGCCTCCCTCGCACGGCAGGACTGCTCCGGGATGATTTGCTGCCCAAGTGCTGCCGCTCTCAGCAGCTGGCAGCCCTGTCTGGCAGCTGGAGCCGGCTCTCCTGGCAGGGTGGTGCCGGCAGGGCTTGGCGTGGGGACCTCAGCCAGGCAGGGCCGTGCTCCAAGACCGAATCCCTCTACAGACACCGGGAAACATCCCCTGGCTGGGGGAGAGCAATGAGTGAGAGCTAAAGGAACAAGGGAATGGAGAAAAGGGACAGAAGGGGGAAGGCAGACACTTCTGGGAAACCCCTGCTGCTGGAAATGGTCTCAGGTTAGTGTGAGACTGAGAGAACGAAGGAACCAAGGGAGCTCATCAACACCGTGCCACAGATTTCATGCCACATCATATTCTTCTAATGTATCAGCTTGCTCTGAGCAATACAAGCTCATCTTTGAATTCATCTGGGGTGCAGCACATCAAAATGTTTCAAAATCCCCAAGTCAAAATCCCGAGTGTTTGAGAGAGAAGACACCTTGTGTGGGCCCACCCTCCCGTGCTGCTGTTGGAATACAGAGACATGAACGGAGCATCCCAGTATGAATGAGTCCTAAACTGGAAACCAAAAGAGCCAATAAGCAGGAAAGGGAGACGGGGAAGAAGGCTGTTATTGCTGAGCTCTCTCAGGCAAGAGCAAAGCACCACTGCATGTTGCACCTATTTCATTGTCTCCTGTGACATGGACACCACTGCACACGTACGAGCTCTGCAGGTGATAAAAGCCACAGAGACTCCCTGCTGCACCATGCGCTGTAAGAAAACTTGTCTGCCTTGACACATAACGTGGCCTTGCTTGGATAATAATTGGACCTAGATAGTAATTCCTACAGAAAAATCAAGTAATTGATGATTCTGCCTGTGACGTTCCTTGGCAGGTGTTCTGCCATCTTGGGTTTTCGTGTGAAATTCAGGGTCTGTAGAGCCAAGCAAACCTTAAACCTTCTGCTCTTCACCAATCTGCCTCCTTGCACATGGCCGTTCTTTTGGTTAGAGAAGCAGGGAGGGAACTGTGGCTTCTGGGGGCCTTCCCTCAGCACCAGGCACGCACTGGATTTTGGAAGTCTCATTTGTAACTACCATCCTCTGCCTCCCAAACAGGAAAGATATTCCATGGTTTTATGGCTCTGTGTCCTCTGGAATTCTTGCAGTTGGAAGTGCAATAAAATGCAAGGAGCTTCAGGAACTGAATGGGATCAAGTGGTGCTGGGGAAGGGGAGCTGGGAATAGCCCCCATGGGCACAGAGCCCTCTCCAGCAGCAGCTGGTTCTGCCGTGACCTGCCCAAGGCTGGCTTTCCTGTGGCAGCTGCACAAGAAGAGATGATTTCTGTTCCACCTTCTCTTGCCAGCCTGGAGGTGAGCTCTTTAAAAGTTAACCTAGACTGTCTCAGATCCGTCTGGAGTGGGCTGTGTCACCTCTTGGTAGCAGAAGGGAGATGGGACCAGGCATTGTGCGGAGCAGGGAAGAGGTGCCAGAGCAAACACACAATCCCTGTGCCCCGTGCCACTTGCTCAGAGCCTGGGACACTGGAATGGCTCAAGGCCTGACACGTTGCCTTCACGAGGCTTTTTGGTGATGCTGTAAAGAATAAGGGGCATTGGGGTCCTTCTCTTGGTGCAGCTCAAGGGCGATTCTGCCTGTGACAGTCCAGCAGCCGAGGTGCTGTCGGACCAACACGGCAGGGAAAAACCTCCAGACACTCTGTGCAAGTGGAGGCAGCAAGGACAGAGCCCCACGGAGGTCAGGACAGGAGATGAGAAGGGAAGAGGAGCTTTGGGGATGCTCTGAGCTGACATCAAAAGCTGCTGTCATTCAATATGCTTCAAAGCTATTGGTATTCACTTAGTTTTTAATTGGAATGAAAAAAGCAATGTTATTTTTGCTTGCTATTGCTTTGTTACTTTTGCCATCTAACTTGATTCATGGTAATCCTCTTACCACAGCCATCTGCCAGTTTGCAGTCAATTACTCAGACGTGCTGAGCCCCTCTGTTAATCTGAAGTGCCTCGCCTGCTTCCCATCCCATCCGTCCCAGCAGTGTGTGCCCTTACTGGTCACTGCTGGGCAGTCCCCAGCATGGGCCAAAGCTGGACATGGCTTTGCTTTTCATGTATCAAGGATGTTTTATCCTTCCATTCTCAGTGATTAAGCAGATCTTGGCATATATTTTTCTGATTTTTCAGCTGAGGTTAAATGTATTTTTAGATACAACATATTCTACATTTCTGTAAATGTGCATCCTTTTGCTGTATTTGTTTTCTCCATATCATTGCAGAGCAAGATGGATTCCCAAAGCTTTGAAGACAAAAAATGAATAATGAAATGTGGATTATGAATAATATGAATAGTACTATGGATGTTTAAATTCAGTTTACTGTCCAGACAGTTAATGAACATGCAGATCCACTCCTAAAGTGGGACCAGCTCTGTCTCCCTCATTTGGAGAGGAAGGATAGGACTTACCTCCCTGGAGGAGTGGGAAAGGGTTTTTGTCATCAGCAGTTGAAGACAGTTGGGAGTTGCTTGAACCTTCTAAAGAAAACAAGGAGTTTTCTCATGTCAAAGCATGGCTCAGACTTTGCTGCTGCTGAAGCCCATGGGTTCCACATGGAGGGGCCTTCAGAGCTGGAGTGGTGAGCGCTGTCCTGTGCAGCAGGAGCCAAGGGCAGGGCTGGCAGCTGGGCTGAGCTGGGGGGCGCAGCAAACTCAGACTGGGGGATCTGTGTGCATTCCTGCAGAGGCAGAAAGCAGGGCCGGCTGTGATGCAGGGACTGGGGCCTGCAGAGCACTCACCCACCTCTCGCTTCAGCTTCTGCCTTGGAGCTGGTGTGGTACAGGGTGCTGTGAAACACCCTGGCTCGGTCCTCAGGCTCCTCTGAAACTCCAGGGACAGGGGAATGAACCCATCCCCAGCTACATTCCTGTCCAGCCTGCACAAAGGGGTGCGTGGGCACCCGAAGGGAGCAGGCAGCTCTGGCCCAGCACGCAGGACAAACTGGAGTCATTGGTTATGTCTTTGTGTGCTGTGCCAGTGGTGAGTGATTCCTCTTCCAAGCACTATCCAGAGATGCTGCCTGAGATAGGGTTTAGCAGCCTCCCACCAGCTTTGGCCAGGGAGTTTTCCTCCCAAAAGTATTCCTCCCCTAATGAAGCCATTGCTGACCCCAAGCAAATCGAACTGAGCAGGCAGGAGCACCCAAGAGGCTGAGCAGGAGCTGCTGCCCAGTTTTGATTCAGGAGGGGATTGTTGACACACCAGGGCTGCCCAAAAGGCTTAAGGCCGAAGGCCACACAACCCTCCTGCTCCTTGGAATGCTCTGAGTCCTGCACAGATGCACGCTGTGGGACTGCCAGGGTCAGAGGGGGAGTAAAGGAAACAGCACGTGCTGTACAGCTGGCATATTTAAATGCATTTTGTCTTCCTCTGAGACACACACAGGTTAACTACATATCTCTCTGACACATCTCTCATGCAAATACTGCTCCAGATAACATGGAGCCATTATATTTACCCTGCCATGAGCCTAAACTAGGGAACAGTCTTAAAATCCCATGTCTGTATGGCTGCAATTGGGACTTAACCATGTTAATTTTAAATAGAGAAACGAGGCACAAAGTCTGAGCCTGCTGCCTCGGCTAATGACAGCCTTCCCTAAAGGAGCCTCCCAGAGCCCGAGGGGTGACACCTCAGGGAGCAGCTGGCCCAGGCCAGGCTGTCTGTGACCTGCTGCTCACGAAGCTGCTCAGAAATGAGCCGGCTGCAAAGCCACGTGCCACATACAGATTATAGGGTAACCACACAGCAGGCAATTAAGAACAGTACAGACACAGAAAGTTCACGTCTTCGTGAGCTGCTGGGGGCTCCCCACACGTTGGAGGGGAAACAAAATGGACCTTAAAGCCATCCAGCCCCATTTTTGGTGGAGCTGTGGTGTGGATATGGTGGTTCCTGTGCACAGGGGAACAACCAGTGCTTTGAGAACTGCTCTGCGTTCCTCAGGCTCACAGAACTAATGTACCCAAACTTTAAATGAGCCTTTCTGGTGTGGAAAGGGAAAGGAAAAACTGTATTTGTCATCAAATTAACAATAATCTCCAAATCCGAATTGCCAACAAAATATTTGGGACTGACTCTTCAGTGGCAACTGAATGTCCCAGGGGAATGAGGTATTCAGTTTGCTGAGTGACACATGAGGCTTTATCTTAACAATATCTGGAATAACAATTGCTGTCTTGTTGGTCATAAAGAAACAATAAGCACGGGAGGAAAAGCCCAGTGAATTTCTACAAGACTTGACCATCTGACTTTTCATTTCTCCACCTATAACATCATGTCCCCAGGAAACCGGGATTTTGCCAGTAGCTCATTTCACCAGAGACACAGCCTGCACCATGAAATGCGCTGTTCATTAAATGTCTTCACCAGTGCACAGTGAAATCAAAGACAGAATTCCCACTGACTTCAGTGGACAGGATCATGCTCCACAGCCTGATCCAAAGACAACAAAAGCCAAGAGAAGGTACTTATTGATTTCAGCAGACTTCAGGTCAGGTCAGGATCTCAACCATTCATCACTGTACATAAGGGAGTTCTGCTATTAAAATGGAAATGAAATATCTTCCCCCTGTATTATCAGGGGGAAGTCATGGCATAATTGATGAAAAGACAAGCCAGAAAAAAATATGTTGTCTTTCAGTGAGGAGGAATGTTATCTTGGAAACCAAAACTCCAACATGAAACATCCATGAGCAAAGTACTTGAAAAGAAACTCGATACTAATCGTATGCTAAAGAGGAACAGCAATAGAGACCAACCCCCTCCTTGCTGACTCAGATAGGAAGCTGTGGTGAGGATGCCACAGTATTATTTGTTTCATGCTTAACTGCCACATAGAGTTGTCAAATAAGCATCTTCTAAGCAACTGACTGTCTCTGCACTCAAGTGCTTTGTTGGAGGAATGGCTGAATGAGTAATTCCAGAGGTACTACAGTATGAAAGGACCTACAGTAGGAAGAATGAAGAGCTAGGTAATGAGCAGGAATACAGGGCTACATCTCAGCCCTTCATTTTTTCTTATTTTGTATCTTCTATCATATTTTATCAAATATCATACATATTTTAACTTACCCCACAGCTTTTCATAAAGGACCAGTATAATGTAATATGGACCAACTTTTGTCTGACATAGTCACAAAGGGGAGAGACTCTCACATCTGCAGCATTTTCCTCTCAGTAATACTGTTGTGTTTGCAGCTCCATCTCCACCACTCACTTATGTCCAGGAGGCTGGAGCAGCAAATCATGGAGGTTTTAAAAGGAACCAGCACAGCAAACAAATTCCTTACCGAAGTGATTTGGTTCTGTGAACTTGTGCCCTCTAAGTGCTGTGTAGGTAAAGCCTTTGCCAGATCTGGGGTGGGACTGCGAGAGGCGACCCCTGTGCTGCAGTCACTGCGCCAGGCTCAGCCTGTCTCACCTGGGCTGTCTGCATTCCCGCCCAGCCCAAAGGCACCTGCACATCCAGCGCGCCAAAAGCCCATCTCCTGATGCACGGCCAGGGGACACAGCTCGCCACAGGGCGTGCGCCCGTGACAGCCATGTGAGAGCAAAGCTCTGCCTGACCGGCACAGACCACAGACGAGAGCTCGCAGCTAATGGAAAAGTTCATTAGCAACAGGAACTGGGTAAGATTAATTTCTTCATAACGCTGATTGACTTGGACAGCACATTTCACTAACATTTATGCTGCAGGGAAACATAATTATGATTTCCCTGAGTGACAGGATTAGATGGCACAAAACATGTAATCAAATTTTGAAAGGGCAAATTAATCCTGTAATTGTTTGATAATTCTTTGCCAGTGTTATTTGAGCTGTTTGATATATCCAGTGAAATGAAGGTCTGAAGTTGCATCTATAAACACCACTCGCGGGACATTTTGCATTTCGTGTATCACTGTTTCCACTGCTTGCAAATGATAACCTGGAGCTGTAGGTGGCTGGCTCTGAGCGTCCCCGCCGTGAACTTGGCCAGGGTTTGCTGCCGGGGAAATAGTCACCTGCCAGACACTGTCTCACATGCCCCAGGGCAGCCAGCTGATGTGCTCTGCGCCACCAAAGCTTTTACTCCACCACGGCCTTTGTGTGTTTGGCTCTGACATTGATTAAAGCACAACTTTGTCACAGCCCGGCAGCTGAAGGCACTCCTGATTCTTAGAGCTGGAGGTATTTTCCAGGATGTGACTGAGTGGCAGAGGTTCAGACACGCGTGTCCTCTCGAGGTGCACACAGAGGTGTCTCCTCACTGCTTTGATTCCTAATAAAAGTATTTGTGACTATAGGAGAGGGCTGAAGAGAAACCTGAATGCAGGCAGGGTTTAACAAGCTTTGAGGGCACAAACCAGCTCATGGCTCTCACTGTGCACTGGGGAAGGACGGCTGCAGACAGAGCTTTCTGCCACAACCCTTGTCCTACACACATCAAACTCGGCCCACGTCGTCACCAAAGAGATGAGAGGCACTGGCCACAGCAAACCCCATGGACTGTTTGTGCGGCCTGAGCTGCGCACAACAGTGGTTCCCTTTCGGCTGTAGCTCAGGTTTAATGCAAAATGAGCATTTATGAAAGCCAAGTACAGAATAATTGATCAGGCTAATGTCTCCAAGGGCCATTCATGCCTGATGGCAGATGTCAGGTCAGACTGGCCGCAGCTGAGGCGGAACAAAGCCGGCAGGGATGCCTGGAGGAGGCAGCCGGGGCTGAGGACTCCCTCCCTTTGTGCCGGCTCTGCCCACCTGCTCCAGAGTGCAGGGCCACAGGGAGCCGGGGGAGAGACGGGAGAGACGGGAGAGACGGGAGAGACGCGGGAGAGGGGCAGGGATGGGATGGGATGGGATGGGATGGGATG
>WBMY01017611.1:373565-402390 GCA_013397315.1 Donacobius atricapilla
ATAATGGGATGGGATGGGATGGGATGGGATGGGATGGGATGGGATGGATGGGATGGGATGGGATGGGATGGGATGGGATGGGATGGGATGGGATGGGATGGGAGCCAGCCCTGCCTAGCTCAGTGTTTACATGCTCTGCTAAAAGCCATCACTCTGGCTTTTGTCGCTTTTACATTTACAAATGCCTGCGAACAATGCATGTAGCACCCAGACTCAGAGCACTTCTGTGGGATGGAGACTGAAAAACTGTCCAGATCTCAACCCACATCTCAAGGGTTTGGGTGTTTCTGACCTGGTAAAATGAAATTTTTGCTTGCATTAATTTTGAAGAGATCTTTCTAGATGAAACTGAAATCCCGTGTGAGCATGATGAGTTACACGCTTCCAAGTGCAGATCTATCTGGATCCTTGAGTCCAGCCTTTGGTTATCATGGACTGCAGGTGATTAACATGCAAACTTCCTAATTCTGCTTTGAAAAGCCATCACAGGAATAATGTGGTATAGAATATATAAGGATTTGTTTAGTCCCTCAAGTTCTTCACATATGTGAGCCAATGGAAGATGGAATAGAAGATTCCATAGTATGAATGGACTAAATAAAATGCAAATTGGCTTTACTAAATAAAAAATAAAATGCGTTGTGATTCTCAGATGAATGTGTGATTCTCATTAGTGATGCAATAACAATAAATTATTTGCAGGCAGAGCTAGACAATGGCTGGAGAGGGGGATGTGGAGATGAGGCTGAGGCAGAGCTGGCAGCCCTTCCTCCTCCCAGGAACCCATCTCTGGAGGGAGTGAATTTAAAATCAGAACAGGCAGATAATGCAGGTGCACCCAATGATTTCTGCCCTCTGAACAGAGACCACGTTTTTTCCAAGCCACAGATTCCCTCCCACCAAAGATTTTTCTTCTCTGGCAGATGTTGAGCAGAGGCTTTTTATTATAAACAGATGGGAAAGATTTTTCAATTACCAATTATTCAAAGTAACAAAGAGGCCTGTTGCCTAATTTAGAGAGTATATTGAAATAATATTTATGTACACTAAAAATAACATTAAAATAATATTATCAATCTGGATTAAAATTATCACTCTATTTGTCTCTTTTGAAATGTTATCCTATTCCAATCCAATCCAAGAGACTGGACCTATCATCTGGACCTATCTGGGCCCCTCTCGAGGTGCAGATTCCAAAGGCATCCTGCCACTCTGATCTACAATTTCAGCCTCTGCAGGAGGATCCTTGAGGCAGCACAGCCAATGAAGTGCATTATCAGCACCACTAACTACAGTCATCAAATATTAATTACATACAATTTCTGAATTTATTTTAATAAGCACTGACTTGAGTGTGAAGAAGACACAGAGAGAGAGGGGAGAAAAGGTCACAAAACAATTAGAAAATGTCAAGAAGGAACTCCCTGTACCTTGTTGAGATTACCAAAGACACAAGGTCATAGAGAAGGAAGCCAGAATTACCCAATTAGAAAAATTCAAATGTTCCAAGTTTGCTTCACGTTGCCTCTTCCAAACGTGTCAGATCTCAGGATCGCATTGGTCCAACGCTGAATGAAACCTCATTAGTTCATTGACCTTGGTGTGGAGTGAGGAGAGCCAGTGGCTTTTCTGGCAGCAGCATTTCTGTTTTTCCTGCACAATCCCCAGGTAGCTCAGTGACTCTGTAGAGCATATCCTACAGCACCGCCTTTTCCAAGCCTCTCCACAGAAAATCTTCCATCTTACAAAATAACCCTCCGACCTGGGTAACACTCAAAAGGATGAAGAACTAAAGCTCGTTCAGAAGCTAAATCAATAACAGGGGATTCATTTTACTTTCTGGTTTACCACTCTTGCATCTGTTATTGTTTGAAATACTTTGAAGAGGGGGAAAAAAGAGGTGGTACATTTCCCTGTAACGTCTTCACTAACACTCCTGTTACCACCATTCAATTATTTCAGTACCGTAAGGTTTTTAGAGGCATTGAAAATTCCGTGTATTCTCCCTCCCCCCAGTCACTAGTGGGAGCAAAAGCTTTGTGTGACCAAAGCAAAATCACAGAAAGGGAGCAATTGTTCAGTGCCTGACCATTCCCATCAGTGCCTCCGGCAACCGTACTTGTTTGATTTTCAGCAGATTTCTTTTTCAAACAGTAAAACAAGAACAGATTTTCCTCTTAATTCCTGTTTGATTGCAGAGGGAATTCGTGTCAAAGGATATTCCTGGAGATTCAAATGAGCTGTTAGAAATGATGTCTCCTAAAGTGTTTAGAAAACATACAAACAATGTGCATTCTTTGGGATTCTTTGTCAGGGCAGATGCAACAATAGACCTCAGGAAAGATGAGCAGATGTTATTCCGAACACTCTTTATTTCAGAGGCTTTAGAAATTCATGAGGTCTTTTGTAGGTTTTGTGACTCTTCTAATAACAGTGCAGCTGTTCCATTCAGAACCTCAACTTGTCTTCAGACGTTTACTTGCATCTGCAGATGTTGAAGGAATGGCCACATTTGACAGGTTTGCAAGATACTTTCTCCAAATGCAGCCAGGCAGTGCCTGTAAATTCTGTGTCTTTCCCTCCTCCCGTGCCCTGGATTCTGCTGTTCCATGGCTGGAATCTTTAGGTAATCCAGTGTTGCATCCCTTTGACATAGAGATCTCAAAGACAATTCAACTTTCTCAGAATATTTCCCCTTTCTACGTGGGCAGCCTTATGATTATTTTCCAATTTTATGAAAACAACCATTGAAGCTGTCAACAACAGCACAGAAACTCATGTACTGCCACACACGAGTGTGTTCTCATTACATTCTGGTCAGGCAAGACAAATCACATTGCAGATGGTTTCACTGGAAGACGTGGATTTGATCAGCAAATGCGCTGTGCTGAGGCCGACTGGATTGCCCAGAGCCAAGCTGTTTGACACCAAGCCTCCTCTGCCAGAGCCACCATCCCTTCTGCGTTGTGAATGTCCAGATGGAATAGTTAGATCTTTGCTCATTCTGCATTCTTGTTGTCTCACCTTGCATCCACTTTAAATTCACTGTCGGGTTTATTTAGCTCTTTATTTTCCTGCTGACCTTGAAAAATATTGCTTACTGTTATTCATGTAGTAATTGCTGTAGCAATTGGGTGGTCTCCAGAACAAGACCCAGACATTTTCAGCATTGTGCTTGGCTCCTCTGCAGAGGTGGGACAGTACCTCACAAGCTTCTGTCTCTGCTCTATGGCTTGAAAATACCCTTCAGTTGCCTCTAGTGTTCCCTGAATGAGGCCAGTCATATTCTGGATGCGAAGCATCACAGTGGTCATTCACCCAGCGCTGGAACCACACTACAGAGTTCCTTTGGTACGTGGTGGTATCAGTTTACTGTAAACAGAAACATTTCTTGAACCAGAAATACTTACAGTCTGCATCCGGTGTATTTATTCCTCAAATGAGAACTTACCTGCCTTTTGTGTTAAGTACTGGCAGTACTAGTCTACAGGTAAGTACTCACTAGTGAGTGTGAACTGAATTTGACATTCCTGAGCACAGGAGAGAGATGGAAGAAAACACACAGTTCACTTCACAGGAAGAGTTGCTTTCAGAAAACTGTTGTGAGGTGAAACAGGTTTGGTTTTGCCATGAAAGACAAAATGACAGTGCTTCACTTGAAATAATGTGCTTCACAGCACTAATGCTGTAATCACTGCCTGTGGCAGCACTGAAGTCTGTGGGATGGGGTTAAGGTGACCTCAGTTCAAAGGGGGGACAGACCCTAAGGATAGAATGTGCCACAGAGCAATTAAAACAGGGGTTGGGCAGGTCCTGACAGAATTTGAATGTACCGAGTGTCAGTGAATGAGAAATCTCACCCCGGATTTCCCCAGCAACCTGACTTTTTCTGGAATTAAAAACCAAGGCAGCAAATGCACAGGAAGTCCTGGTTCCTGTGCCTCCCAGAGAAGGAAGCTTGGTCAGCCTGATGATTAAAAATAGAAGAAAGAAGTAGAACAACAGAAAAGGAATATGAGGTGGGACTTCAGGTGGGGCCGGATCAAAGAGCTGAGCTGAGTCTGGGGGCTGTCACAGGGCAGATCCCCACTCTTCCTTCCCTCCTGCCTGCCAGGGTCAGAGATGACTCCCACCCTGTGACGCTCTCCCACCTTGCCGTGCCGTGGGGGGTTGTTTTTGCTGTAGTTATCCATTAAAAATCAGGACAAGCCGAGCTGCTGTGCAGGGAGGTGACGCTGCAGGTCACAGCTACCCTGGGCAGCCTGGGCTCCACTTTCAGCCTGCCACAAGGAGCCTGTGCAGAGCCCGCTGGGGACACGATGTCCCCACAAGCACCGCAGCTACAGAGATCAGAGGAAATGTGCTAGAGCAGTGGGGGGAATCTGGCAACGAGTACTTCCCACTTTCCTAGATCTTCTCCCCAGAGGAGCAAGGTGCCAGGTGGTGTGCTGGACTGTATCCCCAGCCGGGAATAGACTGACACGCTGCTATTTTGTGTTTCCCTGAATCCCTGAAATGGTTACTAGTCTGATTAACATTCACTTCATGATTACAGAATAAAGGAAAACAGCTTTTCTTTCTCCTCTATAGACAGTGCCTGCTCATTAGAGTTTGGGATGTCCATATGTTTTCCAAACTCGGGCTGCAGCCCTGCATATGGAATTGCTGGTAATAGCTTTTACAACTAATTATTTGAAGATACTTAGGCTAATAAAATTATTTTAAAGCGGTATCCTGAGTTTGCCAGAGATATCTGACGGTGCCACTGAAGTGGGAGATGAACCGCTGAGCTGCCTCCTGGTGGGTCCCATGTAGAGACCGGGAATTTGAGGAATGACACAAGTAATGGTTTCCAGTGATCAGAAATCTCTAACAGCTTCTGTGCACTTCTGGGCCCCTTTCCTTCACATGCCACCACCACCAAACACTTTGCAGCCCTGGGAGAGGACGAAGTGGATACGTGAGCTCTCTGTTAAGTGCTGTCCGTGGGGGAACCCTTCTGGAGCTCAGGATGAGCAGGAATGGAGGCAGAGCTGGTGCTCTCCTGCAGATCTACACTCGCTCCCCACCTCCCCGGCCCTGATGTGGCTGACGCTCTCCTGCCTGTAACTGCTTCTTCCAGACACTCTGGGAAGTTCAGTGCTTGGAAAGAGAATGGTACTAGAGAAGCTGAGACTCTCAAATACACTGGAAAATGTCTCACAGGCATTCTTCTCTGGATGCAGAATGGGATCCAACTCAGATTATTCCATTATGTGTGTGCAACCCTTGCATTTGCAACATAATTTAAAGGAAAACCTGAAGGCATCTCTGCCAATAAAAGGATGCTAGCCCATAAAATGGGCTGGCAGTGTTTCAGTGATAATATAAGGGGATTAATATCACCAAGAGGTTACACATTCAGCCTCTGACTCAAGTGAAAGTGCTGGTATTTGATAACACCACAAGCAGAAAGCTGTCAGCCAATCTACCACCAAAATAAGCAGGAACCACATCAGGCTACTTTTACAATATCAGGGCCCCTTTAAATCAATCTCCCAAATCTGAAGCCAAGGAAGAAGCAGCGCCCAGCTGGGGCAGTTCAGTTCCTGCAGCTGTGGCAGGCGAGGCCTGGCCAAAGCCCCGGCACTGGCTGCCCTGGGGGCCCCTCTCACCAGGGACAGATGCTACCACTGCCTGCCTGGGGGAGGCAGGACAAGAGAAAAGGGAAATTAAGAGTCTCAAAAATGCCTTATAGTTACACTAAAAAAAACCCAAACAAAACCAACCAGGAAACTTTACCTTTATGCTTCCAGTGCTTATTTTTTCTTTCTAAGAATTAAACCCTTGATATACTAATGAAAGGCCTGAATATGTTTGTAGCTTCAAAGGGCTTTGTCCTGACTTTATTTTGGTGTAATAAGCACTGGCAAAGCTAGTCTATAATTTTGATTAAAAAAATAAATCTATAAATAAACAAGTGTGGTTGATGAAGCAAAACTGCATTTCTAGCAGAGGCATACGCTCAACCACAGAATAATGAAGAAACAAAAGACATGATCCAGAACTTTCCAAAACATGTTGTCATTGTGCCTGGGGGCTTCAGCTGCTGGCTCCAGTCCTCTTCCCTTTGCAGCCAGCTCCAGAGGAACTCCCCTCTCCAGCGCAATCAAACCCTGACTGACTGGTTTTTGGAAGAGACTTATTTTTATCATTCCCTTTCATTTCAGGCACTTCCCCAGTCCCAGACTTGCTGTCTGTCCCAGCCGGCCCCGGAGGACCAGCACATCCCTGTCCTGCCCGGGCTGGGAGCCACAGCTGCTCTTCCACCCTCTATTTTTAGGCCCAACATTTTCTTGAGAGAACGCCTGCAGGATTCACGAAGGCGGCTTTTCCCCTCGGATCCGCGCTGCCACATGGGATGCAGCTGGAGCGGGTATCCTCAGAGAGCAGGGCTCCATCCAGTGTCTGCCGGACGAGTTACTGGGAGCTCTGCTTGCATGGAGAAATTAAACCTCGGAGCCTGATTGTGCTCCCAAGGAAAGTCAAGCTCTTCAGTACCAGGAGCAGTGTCAGCAGCCGGAACAGAATTGTCAGCGCTGTGCTGGGCCGGTTTGCCTGCCAGGCAAACATCCTGCGGTGCCCCCCAGCCCTCCCTGCTTGGCCAGAGAACGTGACGCTGTGATGGGCAAGAGGTGATCAGACATTTTCAAAAATAGACCACGGTGACATTCGTGGATTTGAATTGCTGGAGGTTTTGGCAAAAGATTCCCTTTGAGCCTATCAGACGCAGGATTTGATCCTGTTGCTCTAAACACGCATAAGGATGTGCACAGCATCGTTAAGCACAGCCGCCAGGTTCCTGCCTTCCCACCAAAAATACTCTTCAGTGTTTTGATATCTAAAAGCTTGTTTCTGGAGTGAGCATTGGGATGTTCTAAACCACACTCCAGTACAATCAGGTACGTCCCAGTCTGAAAACGCTGCTGTCAACAGAATAAAACTGGATAAGCGTATTTATCTACATGAAAAATTGTCCTTTAATCCTAGTTCCACCCTGTAAAATGTAGGTTGCATCTTAAGCTGTTCTGTGCCGTCGGAATAGGTGAAAGGAGGCTCCTTTGTACTCCTCATCCCTCATGCACAGAGCATTAGCACGTGCAATTAGCCATTTGGGTAAATATTGCTTGTGTTAATAGCCAAAGCAGCCAGGAGACAGCGAGCAGCGAGCAGGGAAAGGAGGGGGAACAAAGCCCTGCCGAGGGAGAGTTTTGTGCTGGCAAAAGTAACACACAAGTGTGTTTTATCATTTTCACCTCCACCTAGACGCAACTCCTGATATGTTGTCAGTTGTACTTACTTTCTATGACTATTACTCTTCATATTCAGCTTTAAGCTGAATTCTCAGGCATCTTATAAACCCCCAGCTATTTCCTGATTTTAATATCCAGAATTTCTTACTTTGTACGTACAAAACACTCACATTCACAGATTTTATTTAACACTGAAGAGTTCAGACCTAAAGAGGGGCTGAGAATGGGGATGCCCCTGTTAAAATTTGCACAGAGACAAAACAAAAATGCAAAACTAGTGCCTGTATGCACAGCTTTGCTGCTAGGCACCATAGTGGTTCAAAGGTTGTGCACTGTGACACGATCATTCCATCACCGAGGGCTGGACTGTAATCCCTGCGTGCGGCTGGAAAGTCACACCCTGGGGATTTTCTGCCATTAATTACAGTTGGGTTACTCAGCACCGAGGCTCTGGGCTCAGATCTAGGTTACTGGGACTCGGCCCTAAGGTCTTTTCCAAGAACAAAAGATACAGGTCGCAGTCAGTTCTGAACTGCAAACTGCTTTAGTTTGTCTTTAAAAGTGACACAAAGAAAGAATATTTTATCTGCGCATTTGAAGAAAACGTCCAAACCTTCCCCAAAGGGATCCAAATTGCCCCGTGTGTGAATGATCCGGTGATCTGGTTGCTCAGGGCTTATATTGTGAAAGCACAGGAGATTTGAGACCGAACAGTTTAAATGCCTGTTCGGTGCTTCCCGAGCAGAGACCGCTGGAGGTGCAGAGCCCAGCCCTCGTGGAGGGTGGCCCGGGGAGCCAGCCACCCCTTCCAACCGCCAATTTGCAAAGCTGTGCTCATCCTTACAAAGCACCGAGCTATTTATTGTCTTTTGTGGCCTCCAGATGTTTTGGAGTAAGTTTTGAACATTGCATATTGCATCCATATTTAGGTTTTAAATAAAAACACACAAAAGATTTTAAAATAAATCTTCTTGCTGGCTGCTGGAGATGATTAACAGTGTGTAAAAATTGCAAATTGACAGACACGGGGCTTTCATTTTTCATTCTGGTCAGTGTTGCATAAACTCGGCTTTTAGCTTTGTTTTAATCAGTTATGAATTTGATTCTTTTTCTATTAATAACAGTGAGCTCCAGGACCACCACCACCAACTTTAGCTCCAATGCTGAGATATCACAGAGAGGCCTGGTGTCAGAACATGTAATATTCAATATCTGTTATCACATTCATAAACTGTAGGTGTTTAAAAGTCATAAGCTTTTTTCCTATTAAACCTGGCCCTTTGGATGTGGGGAGCAATGGGCACTGCAAGCTG
Organism: Donacobius atricapilla; assembly: GCA_013397315.1. Lineage (NCBI taxonomy): Eukaryota > Metazoa > Chordata > Aves > Passeriformes > Mimidae > Donacobius > Donacobius atricapilla. The sequence continues at coordinate 382,171 of WBMY01017611.1, forward strand.
GTCACACCATCATTTCACGTCAGGGCGCAGGACACTGGGGATGGACCTCCCTGGGACTTGCACATGCATTTGCAAAATGCTATTCGTGGGATCCTCCACCAAAGATTCTTAAAAAAACCTGATCTGTCATGTAAGAAGATGAAATGCAAAAAATTTATAACTCTTGCTTTTCACTTCAGAGAAAACTGTATCGGAGGGTGGAAGAAAACACAGAGCTACTTCCTTTCAGAGAAGTGGTTCCTACCAGCTTTAACTCTGCAGACTCCTTAAACGGCCATTTGATGGACTTGCAACAGCGAATGAGTTTAGGATTGAGACATCATTTCATTTCATACCAAACTCCTGGTTATTGTGGGGTTTCACAAGTGTCTGGAAGTTTTTCTGAACTCTCAGAGTGGGAGCAAAAGCCACATTTTCTGAAACCCCTGAAGAGGTTCTTGCAGAGTTCCACCCAGCAGCCACAGGTAAGGTGAGCTCCCCTTTTCAGCCGATTTGTCTGTGTTTAGAAACTCGCATGTGCAAACCTTGTCCGTGGCACAGCTCCAGCACCATCTGCTCCCACGTCTCCAGAGCACAGGCAGCGAGGAGCTCTGACAACTGAGGCTGGAGCATACGGCGTGTTTGTAGCACAGAGCCACTGCACACGAGCAGGCCTTGAAGGAGGGGGAGATGGTTTGCGCGGTCCTTTCACATCCATTTTAGTATTTGCTGCTGTTTTGGTGGGGTACATTGGCCGTCGAGTTTAAAATTCAGAAAAAAGAAAAGAATTCCTTGATGTTTCTATAAAAAAACTACACACACGTATTCAGGGAAGCTGTGCGTTCAAGCTTCTACTTTGTGCGGAAAAAGACAAACAGGGCAGCAGAACTCCTGTTTTTAATGCTGAAATACGTACGTCCAAATGATTTTGGCACAGGAGATCATTCGAAGGGTGACAGAACATTTGGGCTGTGCAGGATGCAGCTCTCCTGCCCTAGCTGTGGCTCTGCATTCAGCAGAGGGAAGGGGTGGGCTGCCTCTGGCTGTGCAGCCTCTGGAATCCCATCACCGCTGCGCACAGGAGGGAGCTCTGGAGCCGCCCTTGGGCAAGGCAAGGCCAGCTGAGCGGCTCATCCTCCTGCGGCAGCTGCCAGAGACACCAACAACAAATAATAAAGCTCTCCCTGTCCGCTCTCATGTGGCCAGCTCGTGAGCCCTGCCCTCCCAGACGGGAGCCGTGCAAAGTGGGGATGATGCACAACAAACTACAGCTCTGCTTTGCTTGGCGCCCGACTGAAGGCCACTTTTGTTCTTGAACAACCACTCAAATACCACGTTTGATATCATGAGAGTGAGGGAAGGCTCTTAATGTGAGAGAGATCCATTCTATTCGCTCTTTCAGAGCTTCTTCCACAGCATTTTTCAGCTGTGACACAAACATTGCTTGGATTCTCTCAGAAAACATATGACCTCCAATAGAAAAAGGGCTGTTTAAAGAAAGAGGTTATTCCTACAGTGGCCGTCAGGTGTTAAGGAAGGTGATTTCACAGCACCTGGAGAAGGAGTGAGGACAGACAGCCGGCAGCTCTGCAGGCAGCGTGGCCAGCCCGAGGCAGATGTGGCACCTCTGGGAGTACCTGAGGGCTCACAGGGAACACTCATTTTCTCCGCAGCACTTCTGTACCTGGCACACGGGGCTGCACTCTAAACGTGTGGCATCTGTTCTAGCACGGAATTAGATATAAAAACAGGGAGAAAGTTGGGTACAGCTACCTGTGCATTTGCTCACTACTGCTGGGTTTGGCCAAACCTGTTGGGAACTGGGAGCAGTGAAAAACCTGTCAGTATTTACAAGCTTCTGGAACAGCTCCATTCTTTAATCATTTCTAAGCTCCAAGAAAGCAAGAAAGGACAAATGAACAGCTCTGACAACATACTGACTGACAACGTGTTAACATTTTTAAAGCACTCCAAGGGCGCTTTCCAAATAGGTTTTGGAAGGTGAAAGAAATGAACAGAATGCAGTGTGTGCAGCCAGGAGTACCGTGTGATGGCAGCTTCAGTGATTCTCCTGCAGTACTGAACATTCTTTGACTTGCAGAAACTCAAACAATCTGTCTCTGAAGAAATAGCTCCAGGATGTTGCGACAGGAAGGAAATGTACTGTGTAAATGCTGGAGCATCTTATGGAACTCAGAGATGCTGTGCCTACGGAAAATTGATGGGGAAACATTTAAGTAATACACGTGTCCAAAGAACAGGGTTGGTGTGCTCTGAAACACAGAAAGCTGATAAAGTTGAGATTACAGTGAGTCATACATCTGCCTCCCTGCAGCCATTGCAAAGTCACCTGACGTGACTCTATTTGCAGTGTGAGCTGTGGTGTAGCAAAGTACAAGCACAGACAGGCCCTTCACTGTGCCCCAGTGAGAATTGTAATGTTTAATCCACCGGCAGTGAACTCTGGGGCTAACAGGGGCTGTCCAGGTTAAATCCTAAAGCAGAGTAGGAAGGGGCAAAGGGCAGGTGCTCCATGAGCAGTTATGGGGCTTAGCAAGGCCAGTCCTCTCTGCACTCCAGGCAAGGAACAAAATTAAATGCACTTGGAAACTCAGTTTGACAGCTGTGAGCATTGCTCTGTGAATGCTTGAATGGGGACCATTTTGTCCCTAAGAAAAATCCTGAGTTTCTTGTAGGTGTTGAATTGTAAATATTGAAGCTGCATTGAGCAATGGTGTCCAGTCAGAAGGGAATTTATCCACTCAAGGCACCAGCCAAAGCCTGTAATTTTTCCTCAGAAAATTCCCTATTGATAGCACTCAGAAGAGCTTTCCCACGTCGATATTTTTGACAATGCTGCTTCTATTATCAGAATAAAAAACACACCCAGTTTTGCTATTGTGAGTGTTGCAACTACAAATTTATTCTCTCTATTAAACTGTCAGTAACTTTTCACAGAAAATGTTCTCATCTTCTGGAATCTGGCTGCCTTCATCTGAGCTGAGAAATGAGGGAAAATGATCCATCCAAATGCCCAGAAATCACTAACTCGGTGAGAAGTTTTCCTACTGTATAGCCAGTGATATATCTTCAAAATGCTCAGTTTACCCACCACCCAAGGCATGTGCAGAGGATGAACTTTTCTACTTATGTTCTAGCACTATCCGCACATTTAGAGATGACATCTGACTCAAACTCACACAAACATCTAAGCAACAAGTTACTAACACATACACGGTGCTAACAAACCAGCAAAAGCAGGGGGGTGTTGTGCTCTGAAAAAGGAGGAATTGATACTCTGAGCAGGGCCAGAATTCCACACGGTCATGGTCCTGGGGTTCGGCTTGACTTTTAAAGCCTCCAGTAGCATTTTGGTTACATTTTCTTACTCATTACACCTAAAGGGCATCTTACTGAAGCGGAAAAGTTCTGGAATCTTTTGGGAAAGAAAGTCTGCTGGGTTAAGTAGGAATTCAAGTAAAGTGAATCTGAAAGTGATAATACCTGAGAGTGCCACCTTGTGTTAATTCCAAGGGATTGAGGAGTGCGAGCTGAGAGGTGGGTCCTGGGGCAGCGTCAGGCTCTGCCAGCAGGGCCATACGGCAATTCAGGTTATGTTTCACTGATTGATTGTAATCCAGGTACTGTTTGAAGTGAACAGTGAGTCACATCCATGACAGCTAGCAGTCTATACACATGGCAGTCCACTACACTGGGGGAAACGGTGCCAAAATAACTAGGAGGCAATTCCAAAACAAGCCAAGGCAGACCCAGAGAGCCATATTTAGCTTTGAATTACAAGTGGCAGGAAAAAAATGCCAGGTTGTCAGCTTTTTCTGCTTTACTCCATGGAACGCTGACAAGCAGGGCTGCACGGGGGGAAACCAGAGTGGGGCAGAGGGCAGGGCAGGGCTGGGAAGGGCCGCAGAGCCCAAGTGTGAAGTTAGTGCAGGGTGGGAGCTGGGCAGGGGCCGAGCCCTGGGTTGGCAGCGTCTCTGCGGGGAAGGCACGGTCCCGGGCAGCTGGGGAGGCTCTCCAGCCAGGCCCAGCACAGGCCTCTGCTCTGTTCCAGGAAGGACGCGACGGGAGCACGTTCCACAGCCAGCCCGAGGACGGCTGGAACCACCGGCAGCCACAACAGCCAAAGGAAAATCTCTTCAGACAAGCAGAACTAATGAAAGGGCTGAGGGCTGGCAGACGATCACCGCCAGTGCCAAGGTCTCTGAGGAGATCCACACAGCTCCGACTCTGTCCCACGGAGCTGACAGCTTGTATGGCTTTCAGATTCTTGCATTAGCAGAGATTTTTAATCATCACTTAGTGCTGGACAGTCTGGGAGAAGAAGAGGGAGGAGCTGTGTCTTCAGACAGGTCCCACCGAAGCCTTTAGCACTTTCAGTTCTGTGGAGAATTGAAATGCCCAGCCAGGGCATTAACTTCAGATCATTCAAGTTGATCATAGATATTTAAAGTCTTCCAAACAGCATATTCCAAGCATACAATTAGCATGAGTCATTAATCCCCCCATCCCCTGACAGCACAGTCAGATCTCTGGTTTTCACATGAGGGAGTTGCAGTAGTCATACACTTGGACTCTGATAAGAAATAAATCAAGTATTTAAAAAAAAAAAAAAAAAAAAAAAAAAAAAAAGGGGTTTTTTTTATATTTAGATATTTATAAACNGGGTTTTTTTGCTATTTAGCTACTGATAAACCCACAATCCATGTCTGGGGTTGAAATGCTGATTGCCACGGGGGAGGGTGCGGGCTACAGGCACCCCACAGCGAGGCTTTAGCCAGGATGAAGGGTTCTGCGCCTCAGGTGGGCCCTGCTCGGCAGCACCGACGCGGTGCCTGCTGCAGAGCCCGGCCCCGCAGCCACAGGTCTGCGGAGGTGCCACCCCCACCCGGCCACAGACCACCCTGGCGTTTCCCAGCGAGACATCCTGACCATCCCACCCCTCAGGAAAGCCCCCGCTCTGCTCTTCGGGAACTAAATACAACGAGAAGTGGCCCATGTGCACCACTTGGGAAAACAGCTACAAGGAGATGAACACTGATCAGGACTGCCATCGCCTGATTTTATTGATCACCTTAAGTACAATTCAAGTGACAAGTTTTTATTAAGGTAGCCTTCTGATGATCTTGATTCTCGAGCTTATGCAGGGAACAGCACACAGGGATCTTGATCTCATCTGAAGTCCCTGGAACTACTGGCATACGAAAGTAATAAAACACTGCAAGGCCACTGAAGGGTTAGCCCTTCACAAAATCAAGACCATCAGATATTTTTAAAGAAATATTTTGTTTACTTTGCAACAGTTAGTTTTGATAACATATTACTTCCCAAGAGAAGTGGAATTTTTTTTTTTACTGTCTGTTTATAACAATAATATTAAATCAATATATGCCCATGCCCTCATATATTGGTCTTAGAAAATGTTTTTTACAATCAGTCTGTTACCTGTCATCAGACAAGGGAATACAAATAGTGGAGAATTGTTTCTGTGCCCATTTTCCACTTTTCATATATCCTCTAATTTAGGGGTCAGAAGCTGTAGCAAATACAGAGTTTAAAATCCAATTCATTAGCTCTATGAGCCAGCAGCAACCCTTATGATCATTTTATGTACTGTGGGAAGAATGTAGGTGATTTGGGCAGGAAAATGTCTTGGATTTTAAAATCTATTTGCCACTTCTACATCACGGAGCAGCTGTTGCCAGAGTTCTAATGCTAACTTGAATCACAGAAGAAAATGTTAAACTAGTGCTTTAAAAAATCCAGTAGAATTGGAGGCCAGCTGTACTGTGGAACACAACACGTTTTCCTGTTCCTTCGCCTGATCAGCTGCTGAGACTTTTGGAATAACATCCCTATCAGAGGGGCTGAGGCAATGGAACCTTTTCCCCACTACTCCACACAAATGTGGGGGCTGTTTCTTTCTCTTTCAGATAAAAAGCCCAAACCAAAGAACCCAGTGAGTGCCAGGCCACCGGCAGTGGTGCTTTCTGTCCCCAGCAGCGCCGGGAAGGAGCCCCAGGGGCAGGTCTGGGCTCTGCCTGCGGGACTCTGCACAAGCCATGCACTAAACCCAGGCAATCGGCCAGAAACAAACAGAAATATCACAGAAAATGGCACAAGGGGTGGTGCAGCTGTAGGTAGGAGATAAGTCCTTGCTGCAGGTCATCCTGAACATTATGCTCAGGGAATCTCGTCCCCTTCTTCCCATGCACTGGAGCCAGAGGGGCCCCCACGATGTGAATAAAGGATGCCGTGCCCCTCTGCCATTCTGCAGGCTTTGCTGCAGGATCGTTCATGGCAGCTGCAGTGCTAGCAGATGCTGAGAACTCCTACAGATCTTGTCTGCACTCCACTTGTACCCACCATTCAGCCCTCACACACTGACTGGGAAATCTCTGGACCGTGTGGAAAAATACCATAGACAAGAAAGTGTTAAAAACCAGAAAGCCCTGGGAAAAACTGGCTAGTGGAAATATTTCTATTGTCTTTTTGACTATTTGAAATTGCTGTATCTCAGTACTGCCACAAAGCACATCAAAGAATTATCAAACCTCTTAACACAATGTCTTGACATGTTGATTTCAAGACTCAGTGAGGTATGGTTGTTTTCCTTGCTAAATTCACCCTATTTATCTCTGAGTTCACCTCACTTTTCACCTGTAGCTTCCTTCATTCTCTTGCAACAATCCGTACATTCTTTCTCCCAGTTACTCTTCTTCTGTATCTCTACTATTGCACAAATCGATGGAGTTTCCTTTCCTGGTGCACTTGGTGATTGTTAATGCCTCTCCCTCTGCCCTGCTCTGTGTCAGGAGTGTTCTCTCTCCCTGTGGCGGTCACACTGCCAGACTCCGTGTGCACATGGAGCACTGGCCAGCAGGAGCCTGGAGGCCTTCAGATGTCCATGCCCAGGCTGGGCGGGCACCACGTTGTGGGGAAAACCGGGAAATAAGGATCCCGTTCAAGTGAATGGTTTGTCTCCTGCTGAACACCTTGGAGCCTGCTAGAGAGTGAGAAGTATTCATTCTCTTTGGGAGGTTTTTGACTATTTTCCCACTTTCAGCAGACATAAAATACTCCCTACTTTTGAAAACTCCTCTTGGGCTTTCTTTCTCTATTTTTATTACAAGAATTATAAACAAGCAGACTCCCAACAGAGAACTAACCCCCATCAGGCTGTCCTGCCTCGGTAACCCAATGAGGATGCCTGGTGGCCACCCCCCCAGGGCCTCCAGGCCACGGCCAGAGCCCCCGTTTCTGTGAGACCCCAGCCCCCAGAGAGCTGCTCCAAGGCACAGCACGGCTGGTACATCACTCAGCCACATCAACACCAGTGGCACAGGAACCATTTGCATGTCAAATTCACAAATTAAACATGTGAACAGATGACAAGTGAACATCTTGATTCACACTGTGTTTCTCCTGCTTGTCAGCTCCTGGCAGTTAAGAACAGTCACTCCAAAAAGTGCTAAAAATAACACACAGTCAGGCCCTGCCTTCAAATTCTTTTTTTTTTCCTCCAATTTTGCTTTGATATTCTGCTCGACACTGCTAATAATGAAGTGAACGTGGCCCAGAAACCATTGCTATAATTTTAAAGTAACATCAGAAATACATATGACCTATGGGCAGATGGAAGGGCAGAAGGAGATGCAAACCTCCAGCTAAGCCAGGCTATCAGTCTGGACTGTTTTCTCAGGCGACATCAAGACAGCATAAAGCATGAAAGTACAAAGACTCAAAGACTAATCTGGGATCTGACCCTTGTCAGGGAGAAGTGCAGATCCACTTCCTCACTCCTGGGATTAAGGAGAGTTTCCCAAAGGCTTGTCCCTGTTTCTCCTGTGCCACACCACATGCTGCACCAGGTGTCCTACGCCGTGATCTCCCATGTTTTCTCTACAGCCTTTTAAGATTTCTCCAAACGACCACGCTTTCCCACCCCTTCCCCTCCTCGGATAACAGACTCCTTCTTTTGCCACACAGAAAAGACTCCTGGATGTCCTGTGATCCGCTCTCCAGCAGCTCCCTTTGTCGAGCAGGGCGCCACAGGGGTGCCCTTCTGCCCTTCTCTCTCTTTCCAGGGATTTCCCAGCAGCAGCCCCAGAGCTCCCTGCCCCGGCCCTGGCTCCTGCAAAGGCTCCCCGATGTCTCCCGAGCTCCTTTCAGGGCCGACATCCTGCGGGAGGAAAACCATTCCTCACAGCCAGCGTCACGCTCCGGGCCAGCCGCACCATGCGCCTCTGGAATTACCGGCTGGGAAAGAAAATTGCCACTGAGTTAAGCCCAACTGATGCTCAGAATTTTTGATGTAGCTCTAGAGTCTTGACAATTCTTCCACTAAACTCGTGGAACACAGATGCATTGGGAAAAATTCAATCAGACGAAACACCGTGTGTTCAAAAACTACAATTGCTGAAGCCCAAGTTCCCGTCAAAACCTGAAAATTAATAAATGGAAACATCCTTTTCCAAAAGTGACAAATCATTATTACACTCTGCCTGGGGGAATCCCGGACTGATCTTATTGTTCAAGTGAGTAAGCACAGGCAGATTAACAATGTCTCCTAAGCAACATTAGTTTCGAAGGCTGATTGTAATTGCAGCCAGGGAAAGGGGTTATCCCAGTGCCAGTTGTGCACTGGCAGCTTCTGAGAAGAATTGCCATGCTATTAGTGTTTCTATGTGTTAAGTTCTTGTCAAAACAGACTCCTAGTTTTTGAAAGAAAATAAGAGGCTAATGCAAAATCATCAAGGGTTTAAATGAAATATCTCCTTGGAGTGAAATATTGTCTAAAATACCACATTTCATAGAATGTGTTAAGACACACCCTGCTCTACACATGGCATCTGGTATACCAATTTTATTTAAAATTATGTGTAGCTCACATATTCTAACAGCAAAGGGAAACTGGTCTGTAATTCTGAAGCTAGTGAGCATTTCAAGCCCTTTCCAAAAGCGGCAGAATATTTACAGATTTCCAAGTGCTGTTAAGGTGAAGATGTCTGAAATAATATAACAAATAAATGGCACTGACTAAGTAAACTGTAGGAGAATATAATTTCTATTTATGATGAACTGCCCATTAATACAGTAATGAGTAACACAGCAATACAATTACACAGCTGTAAATATTAATTTTATAGCTTCAAAGTATAAATGAACCAAATATCAAGAGATTCATTCACTATGAACAGCACAACTGCCAAAGACTTTTACAGCAAACTTTAGAAGCTATTGTGAAAGTTGACTTTATAGCAACTATCACCTTTATTTCATGCATATTGTTTCTGTGGCATCATCAAGGGAATACAGAATTCACACTGCGCCTTTTTGTTTAATTGTGATAACGATAATTTATACCAATGGCATACAGACAAAAGTGAAAGGTATCAAGAGACTAATCTGAATTTAGTTTTTTACTGATCCTGTTACTCCCGTCCCTTTATGCCACAGGTTTATGTTGTATTGGTTAAAAAAGTTGGCAAGATACCACAGATTTAGAGAGAACTAGTGATTACTGAATGCTAAATTAAGAGACGCATTTTGCAGAAGAATATTCCCCAATACTTGTAGCAATAATAATAATAATAATAATAATAATAAACAAATCTCACCATTGAAATCACCATGAATAAAGCCCAGGATGATCAATCTTGCCAAGAATGTATTTGTAAATTTTGATTTTTAGAACTTTTTTTTTTTCACTCTGAATGAGGAGATTAAAGTAAAGCAATTTCTTCTGCTCTCCAGAGAACCTGGGTACAGGAGGTGTTTGCACCAAGAGCTCCCATGCCTCCCCCTGGCACCTCAGTGCAGACCCCCAAACCAGCCAGGCTGAGACACACGTGGGTCAAAAGGTTAATGGGGATGGAGATCCCTGCTAAGCATGACATGGGAAAAGATTAATGCAGCTTTTGCTTATGTACATGAAACTAAAAACCGCAGAGGATAAAGCTTTTACACTGATCTTTGCTGAATGGCTACATAAAAATTAAATACCCCGAGTGACTTGCTCATCTTTGAAGTTTTTAAACTGATAAATAGTTTAGAGACATCTGCTAGTGAAAGGAGATTGCACAAAATATTTTTGGCACCTCGGGCACTGCAACCAACAAAAAAGGGATGAACATCACTAGCCAATAAACAAATTAAACCTCATCTCTATTGCTCCAGTTTACCATCTATTTCTAAGAAAGGATCGTCATCAATTGCAACAGGATGTAAGAGAGCGGCAGAAAAACCATTCTCAGGAGACCTGAATCCTACACTGCACACTGCCATTTCTTTAACTCTCCCTTGCTTTACTTCTTCCTCTGCACAGTGGAAATGATAGCACCAATCCCTTTGCTTTTGGCAAACATCCTGAAATTTGCTGGGAGGGAAAAGCATCCCAGAGAAAGGCAGCGCAGTCACCTGTGTGCTGGGTGCCCTGGCCACCTGTGTGCCATGGTCACCTGTGTGCCACGGCTACCTCTGTACTGGTGCCATGGTCACCTGTGTGCCCTGGCACCTGTGTGCTGGGTGCCACAGCCACCTGTGTGCCATGGTCACCTACCTGTGTGCTGTGTGCCATGGTCACCTCTGTGCTGTGTGCCATGGTCACCTGTGTGCCCTGGCACCTGTGTGCTGTGTGCCATGGTCACCTGTGTGCCATGGTCATCTGTGTGCCCTGGCCACCTGTGTGCTGGGTGCCATGGTCACCTCTGCGCTGTGTGCCATGGTCACCTGTGTGCCCTGGCACCTGTGTGCTGGGTGCCCTGGCTCTCACGGCACACTGACCCAGCACAGCCGTGCCCGGGGGGACAGGGCACAGACCTCGTCACACTCAGCACTTCCAGCCTCACCGCTTTGAATGGCCCGTGTGTCTCTTCGTGCCACGGTTTTTTCAAAAGGAAATATGTTTCCTTTTCAACAGAGATAGGTTTCTTACGAAGGAAACGACAGTGTCACACTTTTCCTGAGCAGACAGGAACACAGCAGCACACGTCCAAGCAGAACTTCGGGGTGTTCCTGAGGCCGGTCACAGCCCTGCTCAGGGGATGCTGAACTCCCACTGGGGCCGTGCAAAGGGGCACTGCATCTTCAAAGGAAACAGATTTGCTTCAGAAAGGGGCAAGAAGTTGAAGAAACATCTGTAAAGACTGATAATAGATTCACTTCCTGAAATTCTTTTACAACTACTGCTGTGAAAAGCAGGAAGTATGGGCAAGAGAAGGAAAGAAAGCTGCAAATAAGGGAAGAAATCTTTCTCACCCCCAAAACTGCCTGGCTTGCTGAATGGTGCTGGAGATGAGACTGGAGGTGCCCTCAGTGGGATCTCTCTACCCTGGCAGTACCAGGGGGCAGCAGTGTGGCTGCTCTCACCTGCAGCTTTCCTGCAGGGCAGCCGGAGCAGGGAGTGCTGCTGGCACAGCGCACAGCCCCTGCCCGCGCCAGCCAAGCTGGGCTGCAGCAGGGATGAACAAACCTTCACCGAGGCACGCGCCCGGCACGTCACTGCACCCCAAACTGGCACCTGAAAAGAAACTCTGAGCGAGAGGAATGCCAGCTTCCACAGCTACACTGGACCTAAGAGCGTGAGCGTCTGTTGAATACAGTCTTTCATCCCTAAATATCGAATTGCAGAATATCAAGGGACAAGAGTGCGTACAGATGCAGATACAGTTTTCTCCTCTCTGTATATGTACTTGAATAAATATTATACAAACTTAGCAGACCCCCTCTATAATTTGGTCCTTAAAATAAAAATCCAATGCATTCATCTCAAGATCCATTGCAAATCTCTGCAATTTGCTTTGGAAGACAAACATGGCCAAAATTACCCTCTTGCTTCTCCTTTTTCTAGGGAAATGCAATTCTTCTATTAATAACTGCTGTAGCACAAACCAGACTTCATCCCATGCTGACAGACAAATCTGAGTTAAGAAGGGATCTCAGTTACACTTCCCAATAAATCCTCCAAGCAGGCCATTTGATTTTCCTCTCTCCTGTGCTTTACAAAACTTCTCCAACTCCTGAATCTGCACGGCTTCTCGGAATCCTTTCACTGAGCATGCTGTACATAATCCCAAGTGTTTCCCAGTGCAGGCAGTCCCTTGTTCCACCCTCCCTGCTCCCTGCTGCTGCTCCAGGCAGGCACACTGGAATCCCCAACTCCACTGAAATGCAGCAATTGGTTTTTAACAGTGAGGTTAGTAAGGTGCAGCAAAACACCCGTGAAATAACGCAATCATCTTTTCTGCTCTAGCATAAAACATATCTGGTTTACTCTTCCTCCCTTTCTCTATAAGCAGAATCAATATTGAATCCCTATTGAATAAATCCCTGCCCAGCAAACTAGTTTGTGTTTCCTGCAGACAGTTGATAGCTCAGTCTGACTTAATGGTCTTGAGCCATATTGACTTCCACATTTTAACACAATAACGCTGCAATAAATACTGAGAACAGTAAAAACACGCGAGATCTTTCTCTGTGTGTCTAAATGAAGGAAATTGATAAAATATACTCGAGAAAAGCAGAGATTTATTAATCATTTACTGCCAATTTAAACTGTGTTTCCCCTAATCTCTCTCGAGGCTTTAGCAAGACTATTTGGAAAGAACAAAACATTCAACCGAAGATGTTGGCTGCAAACAAGATACATCTCCCTTCCCCCAAAGAGAAACTAAGATTTTCTCCAAACCTCATAATGTTTTGTGAGAATAAATGATCCCCTAGCTCTCCCCCAGGGAGGGAAGCACGTTCCTGGCGAGGGGCACACGCTGGTCTCTGCCAGTGCCACTGCTCTGCTCCTGGGCAGAACCAGGCCCTGGAAATGCTCACCAGGGAAGTTACACTATTAGGGTCTCCTACAGCAGCTCAACATTCTTGTATCAAACTGCACCCAGAAACGAAACAGAAGCCAATATTGCCTATTAAGCAGAGACAGGCTAATAGCAAGGAAAACAATTAGTAACTATTATGCAAATTCTGAATTGGCTTTTCTATTCAGCCATTTTTTGGCATCCATGAAAACGGCTTTTGTTCACACTAATATTTAGGAAAGAGGTTTTATTTATGCAGATAGATGCATCTTTTTTAAAAAAAAAAAAGCCCAAATTGCATGTAAATGAGCATATTTGTGCATCAATTAGTGAATTTGAGTTTGCTGCAAATACACATCCATTTCAAATGGTTGCAAATGACTAGCGAGAGGAACAGGAAAACATAAATGAGCCCATTTTCCTGAGCACTTGACAGACACCAAAATGCCCATTGTGGAAGAGATGGGGAGCTCTACAGATGGGTAAAGACAGCAGCACAAAGCAGCATAGTCTACAGAACTGCAATTCTTAGTCAACCTTTTAAGGCTTCTGAAACACAAGAGAACAAATTGTATTCCAAGAAGTTCAAGTTTATTCTGCCCGTGTTCTGCTGGCATGCTAAAAATACTCGCTGCAAAGGGCATCGGAGATGTATATTAGCAGCAATCTGTTCTCCACTGACTGTCACTTTTTAAGTGTCCGTCTAATTACATCTCTGATGGCACACATGTGACACTGGATAAAGCACATCCATTCCTACGCCTTCAGGCAGTGGCATCACTGTCACTCTGGTTTGGGGTGACTGTAGCTTTAGAAGGAAGAACTGAAACACACTTTATTAATTTCCTACCTACAAAGATTGGGGATTAGATCTGTGGAAGCATTTGCTTACTTAAACAAAATACTCTTAATTTTGCAGTCTCTTGCTTTCATACGCTGCGATTGGAGGAAAGTAGCTGATTTGCTTCAGCAAATATTCAGTACCCCATCCACTGTCTGGGGACGTTTTTATCCCCTCAAAATTCCCCACATTTCTTTAAATAGTAATGTAAAACACACAGTGGGTATTTGAAAAAAAATTTGAAACTGTTCAGGCAATAATATTCTCATCTGATCTTAATAGTGCTGTTTATGCAGCATATATAATTAAAAGCATTTTCAGTATCAGCCTAATTAATCTCAGAAGTTCAGTATTCAAAGAGCAGAGGAAATAAGCTTTTGCTGCTCATTATATATCATGCAATTACATGATGAAGACATCCAATCATAATTACGTGCCACAGTAATAATTCTGTGTCAGAGAAGTTCTGGAGGAAACAAAAAGGCATGGCTGGAACAGTTTGCCTGAGGGCCGGAATGGGCGATTTCAGAGAGCCTCGGAGCGCTCCTGCGAGGGGAGCAGGAGGCAGGCTGGGCCGGAGGAGCTGGATGCCGGCAGAGCGCACGGCACGGCACGGCACGGCCCGGCCCGGCGCACGGGGATGGGCACTGCCTCCCCGCAGGGATAAACACCGGGCCAATGAAACCCGTGGCTAGGTGCCCCCTCTCCCCGGGTCAGAGGTGCAGATCTGCCTCCCAGCTCACCCGCAAAACTCCGAGTGCGCCTGGGTGAGGAAACGTGGCCCCGTGTTCTCCCTGTGCCAGCTGGGAACCGGTGCCCACCCCAGGGCCGCTGGGGGTGACTGCGCACGCTAAGGCAGAGAACATTTACACCGAGAATAGGGCAAAGGGTGAACACTGGGAAGCCATTCAGAACTGAATTGGTTCAGTTACTGCCCAGCTTGTAGCCCACAACTGCTCCAAACCAGCAATCCCTTCATATCCAAGGACCCTGGCCTCAAAACCTGGCCGTTTAAACTAGAAAACCTGCAAGCAGTAAGAGTTGCACATCGAAAGTGAGTGTGTTAACAGACTTCGACAACCATACCTTAACTAGTCGTCCCAACAGCCACAGTGCCCGCCCGTACTGCAGCAAGTTTACTGAATTAAAAGAGTTAAGTGACCAAAACATGCTACAGCTTTCCAAATGCTGCCTGTATGCTGAAAGGAGAGAAGGGGCTGCTGCCAGCTCGTTGGCCAGACTCACTCAGTACAGCCAGGGAGCAAAGAACTTGTGTGTTCTGCTGTAATTATGCACACAGGAAGATCCTGAGCAGAGGTTACTAATAAAACATGAAGCCCTGCAATTATGCCCACACAATTATATAATTATTTAATCTGTTTCTCTCCTGCAAGCACCGTGTGGCCCCCAGCAGTATGCACTGCAGAGAGAATCAACCTGATCTGCGTGAGCCCCCAGTGAGGACTGAACGGAAGCCACTTGCCAGGCTAAGTAACTCAAACTGTCTCATTTGAAGTGTATGCACTTAAACCAAATGCTCTCCAAGGCCCCTCAGAAATTCCGAGGCAAAAGTGTGATGGTGAATTAAATCTTTGAAGCGTGCCTGGCTTCAACAGCCAGGGAATCCATCCAGGACTCAGTATGAATTGACTGTTCCACCAGGAGCTTGGTGTTGCTATAGGAAGTAAGAACTATGGTTATAAAACCAGGAAAAATGCCAGAACAGTAAGGATTGAAAATAAGACAAGAAATCTTACTATTCCAATATATACATCAATCATTCACCATGCAAAATACCAGGTGAAATAATTGCTTCAGCTTAAATCCCAGTTCAGATTTCAGAGTACACTTAAGGCCACAGAAAAAAGCTGCAGCTAAAAACGCAGTGATAGTTCTTAAAAAAAGGAAGCAAGTTGCTTCTGGACTCACTGAAGATCACAAGCTAAAAGCTGAGGACTGGAAAGACATCCCCAGATGAGGTACAGTCGTCCTGGGCTATTTCTCCCTGTACAGACCACCGAGCTGAAGAATTTTTCAAATGTAAGAATCAAGATGGGTTATGCAGTTACATCATAACGAGAATTATAACAGCTTACAGAAGCAAGAAGCTGGGTCAGTCAGTAAAAAACACACTGCAGAGGCTGTAACTCTCAGGTGCTCAGCTGCATCAACCATCAGCAACTCAGTCCTTTCCTGGTGCGGCATCTGTCTCCCCTCTCAGCCACCATCTCTCAAACCACTCCAAATACTGGTGATAATGGACTACCCACACACTGGAACAGCAGCATCCTTATTCCCGAATATTATGATCCCAAACATGCCGTCCCTTTTTCCTCACTGTTGCAGTTAAATCTAACCCTTATCATTTTGGTATTATTCCCTCAGCAAAGGAACAGAACATGCCAGAACATTCCTAAGAAACTGGCAGGAAGACCAGCAGAATTCATCCTTCCTTGAAAAGCCACAGCGACTTTTGCTAAAGCAATAGTGACTTTTGCTAAAAAGAAACCATTAAGGAAGCAATAATGATCAGATTTTATGAATTCACACAGAGATAAAAATCTCTTCAGTTTCTATCCCCTCGTGGGTTTAATGCCACTAAACCCCAGGTGCTGTGGCCTGAATGGGGGGGAGCAGGTCATTAATGCTCAGCTCCCTGGTGCTAAACTGCCTCTCACTGTACCCCTACCTTTCATACACTGTTGCCATGAGCACAGAGTGCATATGGTACATTAGATAAATAAAATTAATTAACCTCGGGCTTGGGATTCTTCACTCCCTATGCACAGCATTTGGCAAAACAGTTCCTCAGAAGCTCTCTAACCCATTTTTACATCCTCTCAGACCCTGTGGCTATGCTAACCTACAGGTTCCTTTAGCCCCAGGTTGTTACACCACCTCAATATAAAAATAGCCTTCTGCTGAAACAAATAATATTATTTTTCACTGCAAAGAAAGCACAGAAAGCCTCAGTGTCCCCAGGCAGTCTCCAGGGTGCCAAACGTGCTATTTCAGTTTGGTACTGCATGTACTGTGAACACACTCAGCACTCCCACACGGAGTGCTGTCTGAGACATTCTCGTTGGAGAGCTCTCCAGGCACCAGGAGCTCTTTCCTTTCCTACCAGGAAATTCCAGGAGTCAGCTAACCAGCACTGCTTAAGTAAAGGGTTTGCCCTTGCTGTGCACAGAAATGAATACTGCCATACTTATCCCCAAAAATGTATGCCTATCTACACAGATCACCTGGGAGCTGTAAATCCCACCTGTTTGTCAGCATTTTCACCCCTGCAGTGCAAGTGACCTCAAATGCCTGTGAGGGGGTCCCAGCATCTTTCCTTCTGCAGAATTTCTTGACTCCCGGAGAACTCCTTCACCTCTAAGCTGCCCTGTCCTGCCAGGGCACTGGAGATGACCGAGAAAGAGGAGGAAAGCAGAACGTTCCAGCTGGTTACATCCACTCTGGAGAGCAGGCACCTTGCAGCTGCGCCTGCAGCACAGAGTCATCGCTGCTGTGCCATGCCCACAGTGCTCGCCCAGCCGGGGCTGGCTGTGCCCCCCTGTCCCGGGTCTGGCTGTGCCCCCTGTCCCGGGTCTCTTCTCCACCCACAGCGCTGCTGATAACTCCCTGCTGGAACATTTCAGTCAGGGTGTCAGAGAGCTCAGCCACGTTCTCTTTCTTAGAGTATTCCGTTTCTAGGCCTGATTCACCGGGATTTCATTCTAATGTTGACTAAAGAGAAAAGTCTGAATTCGGCACTGTGTAGAAAATGTGGATAAGCTTGGAATGACCTTTATGGAAAGCGTGCCTTTTGGAGAGCTGTAATACAGGAAGGACTTCCTGAGCAGGCCAGGGCAGTTCAAGTGTGATGTCAGGGTCATTATTCCAAATTTTTACCAAAACATCCCAGATCAATGCAGACACAGAGAATGAAAATCTTTTATCAGGAAAGCCTGATGGAGGTCACGGCCTCCTGGCTTTTGTGTTATCTACCACTGTTATCTTCTGTCCCACACAAACCTGCTGTAACAGTTTTAATTAAGTTTCAGATGCAAATGTTCTGTATTTTAAAACAGCAAATAGGCACAATTAGATGTAAGACTTAGTATTCTCTAAAATTCTTTAATTGATCTTAAGAGAGCTGCATTTCCACCTGTCTTTTGATAGATGTCCAGTGCTGATGTTAAATTTATACTTGTGACCCACAGAATCAAGTAGAGGCAGGACTGTCCCAAATTCCCAATGTCTCAGGAGGGGACAAGACCAGAGAAACATTTTCTTTCTTCAGCTACCAACCTCCCATAAAATCTGTCCTTTACTAATAATGCACCATAGGAAATATCAGGAGAATAAAGAAGAATACTGAGAAGAGATCTAATAATCAGTTACTTATTTTTCACGTGGAAGAGTTCAAAGGGCTGCCAGCACAAATCTGTTGGTATGCAGGAGCTGAGAATTAAAAATAGTAATATAAAAAGCGAATGCTTTTTCTTCCCCTTTCTTTATGCTTTATTTTTCTTTCCTAAATGTACTTTGCACATTGTTAGGTAGATATAATATGTGTAGGAGGGATTGTCGAGGTTGCCATGGTTTCTCATTTTTAATGAGCTTTGAGACTTCATAATCCAACCAAATACATTAATAATTACTACATCTATTTTTTCTCCCTTCCCCCTCCCTCCAAAACCCTCCAAAAATTACTGGTGCTAAAAGTAAAACCAGTGATTTGAGAGACAATACAACATCAAAGCAGAAGCCCACCCTCTAGCAGTCAGCAAACAAAGGTTTAGGGAGGTAACAGGAGAAAATAACCCCCGTGAGTCAGGGATCTGTTCCGTGGCCTCATGTCTCCCTTAACATCTGAAGTCAGCGCAGTGTTTGGTTCAGGTGGGCGCAGAACTGCCCCAACACAGGGCACACCAAGTCACATCTGCTGCCATCAGAAGCTGCTGAAGCGCTGAAGGGTGGCTGCACCAGCCCTGGCACTGTTTGCTAGCTCTGCCCAATGTGCAGGGACAGGCTGAAGTGCTCAGAAGTTTGTGGGCAGCCACCTCCCCCAAACACACAAAAAATTCCAGTGCTTATAGCCTGGATTTGGCAAAGGAAGGGAGCAATTATCTGACTTCAAACCCAAGAATCTGAATGGGACAACTCAGGCACTTACAGGCAAAGCCTTTTTTGACTAATTCACTGACTCAAAGTAAACAACACTAAAGAGGAAAAAACCCGACTATTCATTTTAAAAACAAACAAACAAACAAAGGCTATTTCCTCCATAAAGTGCTTCGCTTTTACACTACTGGATCAAGTAAATAGAGGTAAATAAGAAACGCTGCCAGCTAAGTGTATAGACGAGGAGAAAAGTGCTTAATACTTCAGCAGCCACTGAAACATGTTTTGGATGAGAGCTTGTTGGCTGAAGCCAGTTTCTGTCACATCATTTCTGATGGTCTCCTGATACTGATGAAATGGGTCAAGGTGTAGAAGGAATTTAGGCTCTGGGTCTGTGAATCACTCTGTGACTCAAACACATTAGCAAAAGTGGATTTGTTACTTGCTGCCAGTGTTCACCTTACCTCGGGCAGTGGGGAAAACAGAAATCCTTCCCTTAGATTTGAGGGCAGATCAGATGTGAGTGCTCTGTTTTTACGCAGGAGAAGGGAATTCTAGCCTGCAGGAAACCATCCAGTTGGTACCACCGTGCTTACACAGCTCACAGGCAGCCAAGCAAGCAGCTGGGGCCCAGCGCTCTCAAAAGCATCAGGACTGCACGGACAGAGGATGAAAGTCCTGGGGGAAATTCCAGCACATGCTGTCCTTCAAACCTTGCAAGCACTTGTGTGGATAACCATCTCACTTCTGAAAGGGCTGGGCGCACCAAGACAGTAACGCACAGACACGGTAAGAGACCTGCTGAAGGCCACACAGAAAATCTGTGCCAGAGCGGGACACCAAATCAGCTCCCAAATCTTGGAGACTTCTCAGTCGTGGTACTCTATCCACAGACACTCCTCTCTGTAGGGACAGAAATGGACACCAGCCCTACCTCTGGGTAGGGCAGACAATAGAAACCCTAGCACAGAAGTGCAATTTGGCAGAAATCCGGAGGAAAAAAAATTTAACTACTTCTGCAGACAATCAAAACTCTGGCACAGAAGTGAAATTTGGCAGAAATCAGGAGGAAAAGATTTAACTACTTCTGCAGCATGAATCATCACAAACTTAAACATTGTGAAATAAACTTCTAGTGCCAACTTCCTGCATGAAGTGTCTGAGGTCTCTGACAGACCAGCAGTGCTTTTTTTTTTACCCAGTAAACTCTTACAGAACGAAAAGAAAATTGCAATCTAAAAATTTCCATCCCACGTGGCAGCATGAATCAGAACTCGCAGACTTCTCTTGGGAAGTCGTTGGGGTTTCGCTCGGGGGTTCCGGAGAGGCGGCTGCTCTGGGCAGAGCTGGGCACAGGGCAGCGCCGGGGCACTGCCCGGAGCCTCTCCCCGCTCCGTGCAGGACACACCGGAGCTGCTGGCCCACACCGCAGCCTTGCTGGAGTTCAGGGCAGGTGGAAAA
>WBMY01017614.1:8853-25958 GCA_013397315.1 Donacobius atricapilla
AAATCCACAAGCCCTTATGTAGTCATATAAAAAGCTACATTTTGAGAAGCTCACAGATACAGTGTCGGGCGGGCTGTGTTTATAAAAGCTGGAAGTCACAAACAAACTATATCTCTTGTAGAAAGTTACCAGAAGAATCAAGAGGGACTTATCTCTCTCAAAAAACTGAATGAAAGACTATTTTATTAAGTGCTGCTGACTTAAGAGTTCTGATGTTTTGTCCCTTTGCATTGTTTTTTGTAGAAAAGTAGATTGTTGCTAGGGAGGAAGAGGGGTTGTTTTTAAGAGAGTTTCGTAGTTAGTTTTTGTTTGTTTACCTTTACTGTATGTTAATAAATCTAACTGTTTCTATTTTTAAACTGAACCAGTTTTGCGTCTTTCTTTTAATCCTATTCCACTAAAATGAAAATTAAGCGAATGTGATAACCACTACATATTTTTAGTATTTCTACCCAGTTATTAAATTTTAACCCATTACACAAGACTAAAAACTTCTGAAGTGGAGGTGACATTCTGCTTACTGTATTCCGATGCCACTGATGAAGCTTATCTTTGGATTTTGCTCTTTGAAACTATTCGCTGTGTCGGCCACACGATATCTTGAGACACTGAATTCAGGGGTAGAATAATGAAAGTTTAGATTTCATACAGGGCAGAAATGGGAACGTGTAGAGAAAATGATGGTCATCCTGGCAGCATTTTGACTAGCACCAGCAACATGTTTGTAATCCCCAGAGCTACAGCATCTAAAATCAATCATACACAGTGCTGGGATTTATTTATAGGAAGTTACATTACTTTTCAATATCCTCCCTACTCTGTATATATGTGTTAACAGGCACATCAGATCTTTCTGATCCCATCTGCAAAAGATATTCTCCAGCACCGACAGATTTGGAACTCCTTAAATCAACCCAGCTCTCAGCTGAGCCGTGAATTATGTATCTTTCCTGTATCCCTATGAAAGAACTTGCTTAGTAGCCTCTAAAGCTAGTTAAGAGATAATTGTGGAATTACTTCATCCAACAGGTATTCAGAAGGTCTCTCTCTGCTAAGTCTCTGCCAGGATAATGGTGCCTTATCATAGAATCACAGAATGTTATAGATTTGAAGAGATCTTATAGATTATCTGGTCCCAATCCCCCCTGCCAAGGGAAGGGACCCTTCCCACTAGACCAGGTTGCTCAAAGCCTTACCCAGCCGGGCCTTGAACACTGCCAGGTTTGGGACATCCACAGCCTCCCTGAGCAATGTGTTCCAGTACCTCACTACTCACAGTAAAAATTTTCTTCCTAATATCTAACCTGAATTCCCCACTTTCAACTTGTACTCATTACTCCCTGTCCTATGACTATAGTTCCTGACAAAGAGTCCCTCTCTAGCTTCCCAGTTGGCCCCCTCCAGATACCAGAAAGTGCTTTGAGGTCTCCACACAACCTTCTCTTCTCCAGGCTGAACAGCTTCAACTTTCTCAGCCTGTCTTTGTAGAGGAGGTGCTCCAGTCCTCTTAGCAGCTTCATGGACCTCCTCTGGACTTGCTCCAACACTTCCATGTCCTTCCTATGTTGGGGGCACCACAGCTGGATACAGAACTACAAGTGTGATCTCATCAGAGCAGAGTAGAGAAGGAGAATCACCTCCTTTGACCTGCTGGCCATGCTGCTTTGGGTGCAGCTCAGGTTCTCCGGGCTGTGAGTGCACACTGCCAGCTCATGGAGTTGGAGTGGAACTTTTCATCAGCCATCATGCCCAAGTTCTCCACAGGGCTGCTCTCAATCACTTCTCCACTCAGCCTGTAGATATGCCTAGGATTGCCATGACTTATATATCTCCCTGAGTGAAGGATGTTTGTATGTTTTTAAAAGATAATTTGACCTGTTATGTAACCCTTATCAGCAGCTAGGAAAACGCTTAAACATCTATCTGTAGTTAAAAGTACAGCACCATATGACCCTATGAGAAAAATACAAAGAAAACGTGTCCAATAGGCTTATTATTCCTTCATCGGCCACCATAAAAGACTACACATTGAAGATTTTCATTTAATGAGGTAAAGATTTTACTCATTACCCATCCCACATACCAGGGATTTGTAAACCCTATTGACTCTTCCTGCTTACTCTCCTGTAATACAGAGATTTCTTTTCCCCCAAAAGTCTCCTTGTGAATAAGACACGATGCTTTAGATGATATTTTAATTTCTACATTTTGTACTATTACACATCTGTAAAAATACATTTGCTATTTCATTATGGAGACTGAAAGGAGAGCTAGGGGAGCTTTAAGGAACAGTTATTACGAATTCTGTTCTTCTTTAGCCAATTAACCCTCTTCTGCCATTTTCTATATTTTGCATTGTTACCTGTCATTTTAATTTTAAAAGCAAAATTTGCAGAAAATGCAGGGACTACAGAATCAGGGCTAGAAGGTTTGTTGTTATGTTCCTCACCAGAATTTGGGTACAGCAGTCAATTTTAAGAGCAGAGGCACATATTCAATTATAAAATTATTCCAGACTGTGGTTGTTTTAGTTTCATCCAATCTAATTTTTCTTAAATTAGAAATTTCACCATGTTTGTTTGCATATTCAGGCTAAGTTCCTTTTGATTGCTATGAGGAATCTCCACGGCCTAATTTTAGGCACCTAACTTTGTTTCTCCCTTTCTTTCCTCTAGATATGTGATTCAGGGCAGGAATATACTTGGAACAGTGTCCTAGGTTACAATGTAAAATATGCCCAAGGTATGTATTCTATCCCCATCTTCATGAACTGTTGAAACCAGGTGGGGCAGTGTTCCCCTTGTCCCCCCCCTCCGGACTATGTTCTGTTAATGGGCCCATTCATGCTGTGCTGTGTGACTCATGGGTAACTCCCATCCGGGAGTTATCTCTGTTTAATGGGCAATCAAGGACCCATTGCATGAGTCATAAAATTACATCATTCCATTGTGGGATGTTCCTCCCATGGGGAGGAGCCAAGCATTCCCACCTGGATATAATCCGGGATAGCACAGGGAGCCCTTAACCCGCTGGATTCCCAGAGGACAGGAGCTACCAGACCTTTCTACGGGATCACTGCTTCAACAAGACCACTTCATCTGGACTGCTACCACTGCCCTAGGTAACAGGCTGTATTATTGAACTTATTTTATTTTACCTTTTCTTCCCCTTCCTATTAAATTTTATTTTTGACTTGGAGTGTCTCACTGGTTTTGCTTTCAAACCAGCACAAATAGTCTGTGTCTTTTTTGTGTCTCTGTATGGATACTGGCCGGACTATCCTGATTGAGACCTATTAATCAGTTTCATAACAGTAGGTGATGTAAATATTCCATTCCACAAAGGACTGGCTTTCTACTCAAGAGCACAGTTACTTTGGGATTTGGGGGCCTACTGAGAATGTCACTGGTGTACAATAATGTGTTTTGGATTTAGGCATGGGATTAATAGATATGTGTTTAGTTGCTTGCATATTGTTTCTCTTCCAGTGATGTGCACATTATTGGTACCCCCTAAAATTTTTAAATCTGGACTCAAATGAGAATATTTTTGTAAATTTTATCCTTATGTCTCATTCTTTGCAGTCTAGGTTCTTGCAATTTTTAACAGTTAGCCAACACAGAAGAAATACTGCTTTGTCTTGGGACCTTGATGATTGTTAATACTTTCAGAATGATGAATATATTTTAACAACTGTATATCCATCTGGCTCTGGACACCTTGGGAAACAACACAGATGTGTTGAAAAATGAATGTAAAGACAAAACAGCACAGTAAACTGTGCCTGACATTCTTCTGATTTTTTTTTCCTGGGGTCAAGCAATTGGAAGTAATTTTTGGAACTGAATATGACAGAGACAGGAAAATTTGAATTAAGAAGATAACATTCCTAGAATTCTTTGAAACTGAAGTGACATATTTCAGCAGGAATACTCTAAGGTGTCATTATTAATAACAAAATGATGTGGATGTCTACTAATCACTTTGAGATCACTGGATAATATTGGAACCAACCCTAAGGAGATGTGTTTCTTATTACAAAAGGGAATGACACTCCTGGAACAGACAGCTCCCAAACATGCAAAAAAAAAAAAAAAAATCACAATCAGATTATTTTGGTTCACTGCTGGAATCCACGTATCTCCTCTTTACTCATTACTCATCAGACTTCAAAAGCTAAAGAAAATTGCTGTTACATATTTATCAGTTTTGAAACAGAATACTATGGAAGATTCCAGGGTTCCATTAAGACTAAATATTAGAAATAATTTTTTTATAAGGAAGAAATTTTTTACCATGAGGGTGGTGGAACACTGTAGATGCTTTGTCCCTGGAAGCATTCAAGGTCAGCCTGGATGGGGCTCTGAACAATGTTATCTAGCTGAAGGTGTTCCTACTCATTACCGAGGGGTTGGACGAGATGACTTTTAAGATCCCTCCCAGCTCAAAGTATTTTATGAGTTTATGGTTATTTCCAGTGAGAAACTGAATTACAGTAGTAGAAGCACTATGAATGTGCTTTTTTCCCCATTCGGAAAGATGCAGGTTTCTAATTCTTAACTGAAGATCCTAAAGAATAACAAGCTCCATTTCTTTACCCTGTAGCTACCTCTGAAAACTTTTGATGGATTTTCCTATCTTCATCAACCTACATTTAAGGCAGAAGTCCAGTCCTGAGAACATATTCTAGGTCTTGCATTGCTTGTGAATACTAAAGAACTGGAGAAAGACCTAGAAAGATGGTTTCAGAGACAGTGCTGAATAACTGATGAAAGGTATGAACTCCCATTAAAGTTCACTAGTACTTTCTCATCTGAAGCTATGTGGTACATTCTTGTGGATAAGCAGGGATAAAGATTTCTTCAGAAAACCTGGCCAAAACAACAAAAAAAATCTGGAAGACACAGTGAGTCACTGAAAGGTCTTTTTCACTCATTTCAACAAAGTTTTCTTTGCTCAGTTCTTCACAAAAAGACAGTTTGCATTTACAGAGGACTTGTAAAGTAAAAAGTCAGAGCATCTGAACAAATTAAACAAAGAAACTACTTCAACCATTAAAAAAGATTAAATAAATTGGAATGTGTTTTTAGTTTAATGTAGATTATCTAAAGGAATGCTGCAAATATTACTTACATACTCAGTTCATTCCAAATGTAATGAGTTTAGTCCCTATATTTACTGCAGTCTTAACACTTGCACAGAATCACAGAAACACAGAATCACATAGTCATCAAGGTAGGAAGATACCTTCAAGGTCATCTAGTCCAGCCATCAACCCAGCATCACCATAATCACCCCTAAACCATATCCCACAGTGCCACATCCAGATGCCTCTTGAACACTTCCAGAGAAGGTCAGTCCAACACCTCCCTGAGCAAATTATTCCAATGCCCAACCACTCTTCCAGTGAAAGCTCTTTTTCTAATACCCAATCTGAACCTTCCATGGCACAACTTAAGGCCATTTCCTCTCATTTTTTCCTTTGAGACATAGCAGCAGAGACCAACCCCCACGTGACTAAATCCTCCTTTCGGGTAACTGTAGAGAGCAATGAGCTCTCCCCTCCTCTTCTCCAGACCAAATTACCCAGTTCCTGTAGCTGATCCTCAGGGGACATGCTTTCTAGACCCTTCGCCAGCTTCATTGCCCTTCTCTGAGCCTGCTTCAGCACCTCAATGTACTTTTTGCAGTGAGGGGCTCAGAAATGGGCACAATTCTCAACGTGTGGCTTCACCAATGCCAAATACAGTGAGACAAGCACTTCCCTAGTCCTCCTGACTACAGTATTCTTGACACAGGCCAAGATGCCATTGGGCTTCTTGGCCACCTGGGCACTCTCTGTCTCATATCCTACTAGCTTTTAAACAGTACTTCCAAGTCCCTTTCAGCTGAGCAGCTCTCAAGCCACTGTTTTCCAAGCCTGAAATGTTGCATGGGGTTGTTGTAACTCAGAAGAAGAACCTGTTACTTTGCTTTGTTGATCCTTATGCTGCTGTACTCTTACTATTGATCCAGCCTGTCCAGGTCCCTCTGCCAGCTCCTTCCTGCCCTCCAGCAGATCAACACTTCCACCTAACTTGGTGTCATCTGCAGACTCACTGAAGATACACTCAATGCCCTTGACCAAATAATTGAGGAAGATATTAAGCAGGACTGACCCCAGTACTGAGCCCTGGTGTATGACACCAGTAACTGGTCTCAAGTTGGATTTACTTCCATCCACTACCATTCTCTTGTCCCAGCCACTCACGTATTTTTTTCATCCATCCAGTGAAGAGCACACCTGTCCAAGCTGTGAGCAGTCGTTTTCTCCAGGATAATGCTGTGGAAGATGATGTCAAATGCTTTACTGAAGTCCAGGTAGACAATGTCCACGGATTTTTTCTTCATCCACAGAGTGGGTCAGTTTGTCACAGGAAAGAGATCAGGCTGGTGAAGCAATAGTTGCCTTTTGTAACCCTGTGTTGTCTGCACCAGATTCCCTGGTTGTTCTGCAGAGGTACATGATAGCACTTAGGATGATCTCCTCCATTAGCTTCCTCTACAAGGACATTATTTGGTTTTTATTACTTAAAATATAACAGGTATAACAGGTACAGAGCTGACAAGGTGGTTATGAGACAGGGCAAAATTATGTTTTTATGTAGCCAAAGTGTATCCCTGCATGGATTGGGAACTTCATGGCAGTGAATGTAACGGTGACAATTCACCAGCAATCCAGAATAACTGACTAAAACATCATAAAAAGTTTTTAAGGATGCATATGGTTGAATTGCTCTTATCAGCTATAAGGACGACCATATGCAGAAGATTTCAAAATGCAAAAGAACATGCTAATGGAAAAATATCATGACTGCAAGTAAAGTTTAACTTTCATGAAGAGAAAATAAAAAGCTTCACTCCATTTTCTGTTTATACAGAGAAACATCCACACAGGAGAATAATAGTTTTTTTCTAAGATTTATTAAGGGGAAAACTGATAGGAGATGCTGAATAAAATTTTCATGATTATGAAGGTATTCTTCAGTGAATGTTCAAATTTCTCTCAGAACAGTGTTAGAAAGGTGGGTTGCATTTTTTTCCATGACACAGGAAAAAAATTGAATTACTTGATCTCATACATGTCAATATTTATCACAAAATGTGTAAGGGTGTAAGAGTGAAAAATAATAACAAAAATAATTGAAAGGTAGTGAATGTAAACCCTAGTGAAATTATCAAGGCAAAGGAAGCAATATGTATGAAAAGATACACCAGGTATTCGTTCTCATATTCATGGATTTCAGCAGGTATCATAGTGTAACCAGATTAAGCTATATTTCTGAATAAAATGTTAACTTTACAGGAGATCATAAGCACTACTTAAGGGTTGTCTTGACAAAAAGGTGAGTATGAATAATTTATATGAGGAATGTTATATACTGAGATTTTGCATGTGTGTGCACGTATGTGTGTATGCAGTCACCTGTTTGTGTGGTTCAGAAAAATGCACGGGAAATGGAGTTTAGGTCTATGTCTTAATCCAAATTCTCTAAATACCACTGAATTTACAGAATTTATGTACAGAATTTATTATTATTACTTTAAATACAACATTTGAAAGAGTATTGTATAAACACACTAGATCAGATTACAGAAACTTGTTAAATATCAATTCCACTAAGGTTTAGTTTCAAACTCAAGTCAATTTAATTATGTTTTTTCTTATTAATGCCATCATTTTGCTTGCTTACTTACTTGCAGTTTAAAAAATGTGCTAGAGTGAAAAAAATAATTGCCTTTTCTTCATAGTACTCATAATTCAGGGAAGTTATCTATAGCAATTGTACATATAGTGAGTTTTATGAATTAATGATAAAATGTATTGAAATATATTAACTTTAGCATCATTTTCAAAACAAAGCTGAAGGTTATGAAAATTGAAGTATGGTGTTATTGGAAGTAAAAATAGGCACTTATGATACACAGGTTTGAAATATAGTAAGGGTAGGCTTTTTTTTTTTTTCCTGTATGGTGCCATTTTTTAAAAAATGTTGCTGTATATTGTATTAGGTTCTAATTTTCATTCAATTAAATAGGGTCACACCCCTCTTCTGAGGAGAATGAAGCTCTCTGCTATGTCATCAAGACATGGTCTAGATGGGTAAAACAATCTGCAAACAAATACCCTTGAGCTGTTTATAGTAGTGAGATGGCACCTGGCATTTGAAGATACAAAGAAGTGGGAACCAGATCTTCTCTGACTTACCTATGAACAGCAAATACAGAGAGAGATGTTTCAGGTTGTGTAACAGACCAGTAAAGGGATTTTAGCTCATTGAAGAGTGGCATATGTCTGGAATAAACTTTCTGGATTATTGCCTCGGGGAAAAAGACCTGGGATAGGAATTTCCCAAAATATAAAAGTCACATGACTGATATTAAGGAAATACTTAAATTAATGGAATTTTTCTCAGATCTTGAAGGGAGAAAGGCTACATCTCTGCAAAATGAGACAGGCCATTAGCCATTCCCTGAATATGGGTCTAAGTGTAAACCATGATTTACGACCACACCTAAAATCTCTTCCAAAATATTGTAGAAACATTGGAATTATCTATCTAAAACAAACCCCAAATATACAGGCATTGTTTAGGGCACAGTTAGTTGCCAGACAGGTCAGAAATGCATCAGAAGGCAAATTCAAAGGCAGGATATAATGTGTATTACCATTCTTCTAGAGAAAGCCCATAGCATGAAGTTTGTTGCTGTCTGGCTTCAAAGAAGTAAAACCTCTGCAGAGATAACTCATGAGAAAAAATCTCTCACTTTGCATCATTCTTTCTTTAAATGAGAAACAAGTCTTTTAAGTCTGAAGAACATTTAGCTTTGCTTTTATCTTAGCCTGATCGTGCAAACAGAACATAGTGACAGTAGAAGTGAATCCAGACTCACAGTGGGTTCAGATTTCCTACATTCTTTTCCTTCTTAAGTTTATGCCATTTTTCATTTTTGTAGATTACCCTTATGCATTATGTCATATTTCAGTCATAAAAATCCCTTCCAGTTAAACATTAAAGAGCACCCTATGTTAAAGAATGTGTATTTAATGGATCATATGTTTAAATCCAACTGCAGTTATTAAGAAGCTCATCATTCAAAATAACAGCATAATCTTAGGCTTTGGTTTTTGGGCTGGTCTCTTGTCTGTTTTGACAATGAGATGTTGATTCACAGACTGTGATGCTGTACCCTACAAAGGAGGAGTAGCTGTTGGTTAGTTCTCCCAGCAATAGAATGATTGAGGCTGGGACCTGAAACGAGGACTACAATACAGCTTAAGATGGATAAATTTGTGGGTGATTGAAAGACAACAAACTCAAAGGTCATTTGTGTTTCTAGACCAAGACAATAATTAGTAATTTGCTACAAGAAAAAGTCAAAACTGTGATTGCAATTGGCATGATGGAAATTAGTGTGTGTTTTTAGAAAGCTTGTTTTCATCCAGACCATTTAACAACTGAGAAGAGTTTGTAGCAATGCTGTTTTAATACCTGGGTTCAGTAAAAATAGCAGATGCTGTAAGGAAATGCTGTCTTGGTTGAATAATGCTTTTATTTAGCTTAGATTAGTTTCTTGCAGTATCTCACATAAACTTCAAGTCAGATGTAAGGTCTTTGGGTGCATTCCTACTTTTGCTAGCTGGGAAGAAACAAGCAAGGTCTTCTAGCAGCCAGAATGATTATTGATAGAGTGTCACTCAGTTACTGTGCTCCCGCTGCCAAAAGGTGGGAGAGAAGGCTTTCATGGGTCAGACATTGAGACACCACTTGGAAGAAAAGAAAGAAAAGAAAGAAAAGAAAGGCAGAATAAATGAACTGCAGGGATAAAAGGGAAAGAGAATTTGCTAAACTTCTTCAGAAATTTTTGGCTCAATTTTTTGGAAGTGGGAGCTCAGAGGACAGGGAATCATCCTTTCTAAGATGCTGGGAAGCTCATAGAGGTCTCAGAGGAAAGTAAGTTACAAAGCTGAGAAATGTCACTAACAATGTGTCTGTCTGTTTTCCCTCTCTCACTCCTACTTTCTTCCCATTTCCAATGATTTAAAGGGGGCTGTGATTAGCCTGGTGACCCGGGTGGGTGATTTCCCTAAAGAGAAAATAAACTGCAATATTTAAATGTAGTGTTTGATATAAGTGTGAGACAAGCCTCACCTTTTTATGGCTGGAAAAGAAGGAAACACAAGAGACTTATGATTTCACTGTAACAGTTATGCTAATAGCCAGATTGGCTGGTGTCAGTGTGCCTGAGACAGCCCTCAGCATTTTCCTGGTGTAAAGGAAGAAATCACAAGAGACACTCTTTTTCCCTGTCTTAACCAGGTGTTTGTTATTTGACCTCAGTAGTGGATAGAATAGTGTGCCCTCTCTTTTTCCTCCCTTGCATATATTGGGTGTTTAATCTCTCTCCACAGAACTGTGTTTTATACGTTTTATTCTGGTGGCCATTAAAAGCTAGAAGAAAGCAAAAAGACTTTTAGCTGAACATTAGCTATACTGGACAAGTTTTAGTTTTGTGAACCACAAAAATTAATTGCAAACAGTCTTCGGTATACTTGTGAAATACAAAAAATGAAGAGAAGTATTTAGAAATGTGGGGCTTGCCATACTAAGTCTGGCTTAAGATCCATATTGTCTAGTATTTTGTCTCTGGGAGTGGCTAGATGTTAATTAAAGTAGTTTTTTTACATAACATTTGAACGTGTGATTCCCTGCTCTGTTGCCAGTATAACATCAATTTTGGCAGGGGAAATACATGGCATCTGTTATTAGGCAAGCAAGAGGAGCTTTATGGAGGAAATTAAAATAATATGTCTTTGGCTTTGTTTGTGTAAAATAATTCATGGCTAATTGCTAGCAGATACTACGCTGAAATACTGGGCTACATCCTAAGCTGATGCAAACCTTACAGCTCCATAGCAATCAGCAGGGTTCTTCTGAGAGACATATGCTCGTGGTGTGATTCACAGCGAGAAAGACCGATTGCCATAACAGAAATTCCAGTTGGGAGTTAACTTTTCTTCACTTTTTCCCTCTTAGAAGTCTATTTTAATGTCCTTTTCACTCTCAATTCAAAAAGTTATACTTCATTTGAATTTATATAGCAACTTAAACAGAAGCTTAATCTCAGTCTGTTTCTCTACTGTTCAGTACCCTTTGTAGCCACTTCAGAATAAATGTGAAAGGTTTCCACTTGTATTTAGTGGCATTTGGTATTCATTTCATCCAAGTCTAAATGACAAAAAGGATAGAGGGCAACATATGATAGAAGTACAAAGCCCCAGTAGAATTTAAGCAAAGCAGTGGCTGTTTCTGTTCGTGCTTCTTTGATGGCAGTAGATTCATTGCAAAAAATAGTTATGTGTTTTGTGAAAACCAGGAGCGCAGTATGTTCTGTGCTATGTCAGAATGCTCTCTTTATAGGATTGTTTACAGCAGACAACCAAAAGAGGCATAAAACTGTATCAGCCTTATAAAATGTCAGTGCTAATTACATGTAAATTAGTATACACTTCCATTCATATTATGCATCTAAGAGTCAGACTGGCTTCAAAATCCAGAAAAACAGAGCTGTTCACAGTATAACCTCAAGTGGTTTAAAACATTTAAAGACTTTCAGCTACATTTATGTTGTATCTGACTTTAAATATATTTTCTAGCAAGGCTATAAAGAAAAAGAGCATCAAAAAATGAAATACAAACTTTCAGATAGATGAGATTAAAAAGTTAATTTGATTTCTTTGTGTCTTAAGCAGAGTATTGTTTTATTAAGGATGAGAATTTCTAAAACAAGCTATTTATTTGTTGTCAGCTTTATAGGTTTTTATTGCTATTTGCATTGTGTAGCAAACATATAATATACTCCACCATATGCTAACACTATGAATTGGTTATTTCAAACCTGTTAAGCTATGTGTACTTTGGCGAAGGAAAAGAGAACACTCCTACTTAGAGACTCAGCAAATATGGAGAATGTTTTTCATAACTTCCAAAGAAAAGTTAATTAACAAAGCATCTGGGAGTAAATAGGAATAAAAAAATATGCTGTGCTAGCATAAAGACACCA
The DNA here is from genome assembly GCA_013397315.1 of Donacobius atricapilla. Lineage (NCBI taxonomy): Eukaryota > Metazoa > Chordata > Aves > Passeriformes > Mimidae > Donacobius > Donacobius atricapilla. Next base: position 20,959 of record WBMY01017614.1, read on the forward strand.
GACTGAATAAAGGCAATCATATGTGCATTTCAGAGGAAAAATAAAAGCAGTATTTTTTCATTCAGAGAGCACCTCTGAGTCTGGTACAGTAACTCTGGTAATAATATCTTCGTGACTTATGATCAAATGCAAAATGGTTTAAAGCTTTTTAATTGAAAAGTATGATCTGAAGAAACTTTCCCCAGTAGCTCCCTGACACGGGAAGCCCTCTGGCAAGTGAGTTCTCCTCTGCCTGCAGCTCTCTATACATGTTATTAGGGTTCAAAAGCTGGTTTCCCTAGCACTCACCTAAATCTGGCTAGATTTAAATTAAAACCTCTAGATCGAACGCAGTTTGGTCACTTAAATAAAATCGCCAATATACGTGACATTATGCGCTGCAATTAAAAGTTCACAGAAGAAAAGGGTTCTTGGCAAATTGCAAAAGAGAGGGAAATGTATCTCAGTGCATAGCCAGTACTAGAGAGCTGCTGCTAGAGGATCAGTGAGCGGGATGGGTTATGATGCCCCATCCAGTTAGGGCACTCTCACCAGGCTGGGGCATCCAGAAGTGACAGCTTGGTGGTAGTGTTCATCTCAGGTACAAGGCTGCTTGAGTATGGTTTCAGCCACCAAAACTGTGAGGCTTGGGTTGATGGAGGGTCTGTGTGGTGTTGGGTTGATAGAGAGTTTGTGTGGTGTTAGGGTTTGGTTTTTTTTGATTGTTAGATAGTTGGGAGATCTGAATATCCTTAGACTGAAACAGGAACTAACCCAGATTATTTACCTTCTGGACAAAAAGGTTCAAACTGTATATAGCTTTTTAAGTGAAGGAGACAATTATAAATACAGTTTTATTTTATTTATTCATTTTTACAATCCCTTAAACATCTGTCCTCAAGAGTAGCTTAAACACTTGGGCACAGCTTCTCATGTGACTAGGAACCCAATTACACTTGATTAATTTCCGTCAAGTCCTCAACTACCTCTGAGGGCTAAAGATTGAAGATCCCTGGTCCTGTTAAAAATCAGTACAATGTAACTTCCTAAATATGCATCAGTTCAGTAAGAGAGATTGCTGTCCCACATCAGAGACACCCAAGCCCTCCACATTTTCAGTCCTTGTGAATGACAAATGTATCCTAGCACAAAGATTCACCTGGAAACAGGCAGAATTTGGGATATTGTATTACAGCAATTAGTGAAAAGATTTGGTGAGTCATATGGTATTAATTTATGGTGTTGTTACCTATGTGGGTATGGAAAAGAACTCATATAAATATTTAATGTATAACATTAATGAAACCCATAGAAACTCCAAAAAGCATGTGTTTTACCTGATTCCATTGTAATTAGAGTAGTGACTAGCAACTGTAATTGAAATCAGGCCTTGTTTGTATAGACCAATATGCAAACATATAATGAGGAATTGTTCTGACCTTGAAAGAAATGATAGAAAACATTGCATACCAACATTCTTGCTATATATTATAGTGTCTTAAACAAACTTCTTGGGGTAACCTTGAAATTTCAAGAAAGATAGAAAAGAGTATTTTAGCATTTTTAAAACTATTCTGTCCTATGACAACTGGGTCATAACTAAAATCTTATCTAGGGAATTATTAATATAGGTTCTATTTTATCATATTTATGAGTTAAGTGCAAAGGTTAATGTTAATATCTCTGGCAAATTCACACAAGGCAAGAATGCATTCATTTGCAGCTGTGTCTGTGAAATAAGTCAGATCTTTTGGAATCTGAAATTGTCTTTGTGGCAGTGCTCTAAGAAACCACTGGGTACGGTGGTTAACAACCCATTTGATTTAATCTGTAGCATCTTCGCACAAATCTTTGTGCAAATCTTTGCAATCAATAGTTTAACATTCCAAGTCATCTGGAACTATTAGGGAAACTTCAAGTTTACTTCCTGTAAACATTACTACAGGAGAAGTTCATCTAACAGTGAAGCAAAAAGAACCAGGTCAGATTAATTTTTAAGTTCCAAGACAGAGTATTGTACAGTTCTAAATCAGTTCTGAAACTGTCTCACAAAGTCTCCCAATTGTTGATATAGGGAAGATTTCTTAGTGTGGTTTAGAAGGGAAATAAAATATCAGATGCTTTTTTTTCTTTTTTTTTTTTTTTTCCCTTACCACCTAATTCAACTATGAGTGCTATAAGGAAACAAACTTGCTGTTGCAAGACCAAAGACAACACAGAAAATACACGAATGTTGAAATGTCATATTGAGGGTAAAGAAAACAAATTTTGAAAAAAATAAGGTAGATACTTGCTTTGGAAACTGCCGTGAAAGCTGCTCAATCAATGTCTCAGCAACAGGTGGGTCTAGCTGGGAAGGTGTGTGGGAAGGTGTGTAGAAAGGTGAGAGCAGAAGTGATTCCTGCCCAGAGAAACTGCTGTGAGGGGAGGCATCAGACCGGGAGGCATCACACCAGGAGTCTGCAGAGCTCTAGCCACCCCCTGTGCCCCTGGGTGCAGCACCACGTTTGGGTAGCAGCCCCAAAGAGCCCAGCACAAATGAAAAAGGTCATTTCATCTGACCAGCAAAGCTCTTTGCTGCTCGTCCAGCCCTCACCCACTGACTGCAAGAGGCTGCATCTACACTACTGGTAACCTGGGAACAGAGGCAGATGTATGTGCAGCTCACATCCCTGACAGGCTTTGCCAAGGCGTGGGATGGGGAAGCCCTGAGGTGTACATCTGGCAGCCAGGGGCATTTATAGCCTGTGCATGGAAAGATCAAGAACCAGACAGAGCAAGGGTTGGTGCAAGACTGCAAATGCAACCCCCTCCCTAGGATTTCTACTTACCCCTCTGCAGCATCTGCCTCTTTGTCTGACTTGTCTCCTTGGTTCTGAACTGCTGATTTCACAGCAGAGCAGAGCCCAGAGAATAAATCATCCTGCAGAAGTGGATTTTTCAGTTTAGGTTGAGCGCCAGTTGACTGCCGTCTAATCTGAAGCTTGAAATGAACTAGTTTGAGTATATCTGTACTTGTAACCACCTGGGAGGGTAATTTGGGAAGATAAAAGTGTATCCCAATTGTGTAATTCTGTCTCAATTTTACTCAATTTAGAGAAATGCTGACAGTACTCTTCTGAATTTAATAAGTATTTAAAAATGCTGACTGGCACACAAAAATAGTTTTTAAGGTCCAATTACATGTAAGAATTTTACCTCATTTAAAGATCAAAATTTAAACATCTGATTAGTCTTAAATTAAATTTTACTGAATACAGCTGGCTTGCTGGATAGGTATCCTAATGACCTAACTGAGAATTTGGGTGACTAATTCCTTCAGATGTTGCAGCATAACTTAGTGCTGCCAGAACAGTGCAGTGTGGGTGAGAGGGAAGAGCAGAACCACAGGTCCCAACGCAGCATCATTTCAAGTTGAAGAGCAGAAACACAGCCTAGGAGTGCTCTGGGTAGGAATGGCAAGGAGCACCAAATGTGGACAAAATACTTTGCTCTAGCTACTGAAGAGTAGTCAAGCAACTTTCCAGAGCACAGACATGGTACCAAACTTGGCAGAACAAATCAAGAGTAAAACAAGTTTGAAGACAAAGAACTCACTAGAAATTGAAGCCCAGCTTGTTTGTGAGACATTACTTCAGTCCAAGGTATCCTGAAGGAAGGGCAACCTCATGTAGAATTTCTGGACCCAGGAGTCAATGATGAGATGGCTACTGATAGTGTCAGGCTCTGTCTGAGAAACTAGGCATGGTATTTACTCAAAATAAAAATAAAAGCTACTAAGAAGCTTATACACCTTAACTGCAATAGTCAAAAGGCCTAAAATAATACTAGAGAAATAAGCAACTAATTTCACCATTCCTGAATCACTGCCTCTGAAGTACCATTTTTTGTTTTGAAAGTCACCTTTTTATACATATACTAAGATGCTGAATAACAAGAAGAGATTCAACACAGATATATCCATGGGAAGTCATTTTTTAAAGCTAATTTATAAATCATGGCAGAATTTGTAGCCAACAGTGACAACTGCATCAGAATTAAACATTTATTTAAGATTGTAAATTGAGGCAGCAAGAAACCTTAAATGCATGACAAAGTCCCATGAAACAATATTGCCTTAACAACGTATAGTATAAATCCAAAATATCAGGGTAAGTGGTTGAACTTCACAGATACTCTTTATTTCTTATTAGGTAGTGGGGTTTTTTGTGTGTGTGTCTTTTGGGTTTTTTTTTTTTGTTTTTTTTTTTTTTTTTTTTTTGTTTTTTTTTTTTTGGTGAGATTAATATGTTGCTAGAACTTATTACTTTTCCAGACCCAGGTGGATTACTGGTATGCTTTGTTAAGCCTTATTTGTATTGTGTTTTCTCATAAAGCTTAAGTAAAACAGAGAAATGAAAACTGCAGACAAATCTATAAATTGTTGTCCACTGCTGATGTTCTTGGAACTATGGCCTTAATAGTGGCCAGATACAATAACTATAATTACTCTTTTTACTAGTTCTGTTATTCTCATTTTATACCTACACAGTGCCAGGCTTTCAGTACTGCCAGGAAATTGAGGAAGCAATTAGGGCTTTCTGGCACGTGTTTCTACAATACGTGTACTTCTTAATCTGGGATTTGGGTTATTTTTCAATCAAAGATGTATGGAAAAAAACCCTAAAAATTTGATCCTCTAGAATAGACAGGAATATTCAGTGAGAAGTGGGACAGTAGTAGTGGGACAGAGAAACTGAGATATTAAAAAAAAAAAAAAAAAAAAGAGGTAAGATAAAAAGACATGGAGGGTCACAATAAAAGAAGTTTGAATACCATTTCAATGTGGTAGCAGAGGGAATTTGTTATCATTAATGCCCAGACCCTCAGCAGCACAGAAACTGGGACACTGACAGATCACTATGAATTCTTTCCTTCATATACCTGTTGTGTAATATTGAAGGTTTATTTTCCATACATTCCAAGACAAATGTGAATAATAATGACAGTTTAAAAGCTCATCTGATCAAAAAAAAAAAAAA
>WBMY01017614.1:28076-52341 GCA_013397315.1 Donacobius atricapilla
TTTATTAGTTTTTTAGCGCTGGAGAAGAATTCTGTCTCAGGTTTTTAAAGAGGGGGGTGGGGGAGGAAACCTTTCAGCTCTCTTCTGCTTTTTAGTCTGGAGCAGTTTTAAACAGTCTTAAGGAAAAGGAAAAGGGAAAAAACCCTAATTTTTTGGCTTAGCTAGTTAAAACTAACTAAAAAAAAGGGAGGAAAAAAACCTACAGGAGACCTCTGTCCTGCAGCAATCTGAACTGAGCTGCCACTGCACTGAAGAGTCCCAGAGAGGAATGTGAAGAGATAACATAGTTTTCAAAACAAATTGCACTCTAAGAATCACCTTAAAGGTGTAGAACACAATATACAGAACAGACGATTGGGGATACGGGCTTCATAAAATCACTCTAGGACATTCTTGAACTTTGGTGTTCCGAGGTGTCTTCAGTGAGGATGGCTCAAAAAGCCATCTGTGACAGTGTTGGTGACAAACAGATCAGTATCTGAGTGTCAATTCTGACATCCTAAAGTGACATCTATGTTGTCAGCAGTGTGATAACCATAGGAGGAATGGTGTGCATGCTAGTTATCCTAACCTGGAGAAGAGGAACAAGGAACATGCATCTAAATCTGCATTCACACAAATGTCACTATTTTTTTCACCCCACAAATATTCTTTGGAAGAGGAAAAGGAAGGAAGAAGAAAAAATAAACAAAATCTTAAACAAATATTTTTCAGCCTCAGAAATTGTAAACAATATTTTGTGTAAATTTCATATTCATCATATTATAATTTAAAAAAATAGCCTTTTAAACACGGGATATATTATTCTAGCTTTTTCTTAGTTTCTGAATTTTTTTTTTCGGCTTTGACATTCTCCGCTTGCCATCTTTTGAACTGTAAGCAACTGTTTTATGGCATTCTCTGTCAACAGAAGTACTGCTATAGAGATTCTCTGTAGATTTATCCAAAACAGTTTTTCAGAATATCAAGGTTTGAACATCACACAAAGACTTAATTTGAACATTATCAAACATTAACTGCAATTGAGTTAAAACTTGCTGACAAGAGTGGGTTTATGTTGGTGTACAGCAAATCTGTGGGAGTCCTGTGAGCATTTCAAAGAAAAAGGCTACCTTTTTTCCTGAATATAATGTTATCCTGAGAACTTTAATTCAATTTACATACAAGTTATTCCTTTAAAATCGGTTCAACTGCTCCATTTTTAAGGAAAGTAAAACTGCCTTCAAATAAGGTGAAACTGAGACACATTCTAAGTCTTCATCTCAAGGACTTGAAATAGGAGCAAAAAATAATTAGACATTGTATGGTCAATAAAGACAGTCGTGAGATGCTTTTTTAAAAAGAGTGTATCAAAACATTATAGCATTATATATAGTGACCTCAATATCATATTTTTATTGCATCTTCTAATTTGACCATCTAGATTGCAAGGGCAGCTTTATCCATTTCAAGTATTTGAACATTAAAATCAAGTATTTGTTATTAATTATAGAATTTAATTTACTACTACTAGTAAAATTTTCAGAAAATATTGTTATAATACTGTGCTGGAATAGAGAGAGGGTTTCATATTCCTCTTACTGATTCTTTTTCTCACAGCTTCTCTTTCAATTATAAGATTTGAGCTATTATTCTTGTACTTGAATACTTACTGCACAAAATGTCTAGATCTAGCTAAAACTTCTGAAGTTTTTTATTAGAAACTGAGCCATCTAATGTTGCTTGTCACTTGGAGAAGTTGAAACTTGGCTAAGCTACAGAATTTACTGTCTCTGGGGCACTGATTTGAAAGATCCCTTGAGATTTTTGCTTCTGCCTGAAGAATTTTCCACATTTATCACAGGTTACATGGACTGGAGAGATTAGCGTCAAATCTCTGCTCTTCTTTGAACTGCAAAAATGATTAATGGCCATGTTGTCCCTGAGCTTTGCAACTCCTTACTTCAGCCTAAACTTCTTAATTTCCCATATTTTCCATGATATAATTAATTTCTCAGACAAGGAAACTCTAAAAGATGGTACTGCTCACTCTCAAGGTCAGGTTGTGTGGACTTCACAGTCTCCTTGTGTACTCCACAATGCTGTGGACTGAAGTTCAGTGTCCACACAGCTTAAAGATAGCAAAGAAGAACCAAGAGAGATGAGGTTGTTCATAGATTTCCTAGTACTTCCATGTTTAGTTGTGATATTAAGAATAAAAAATGGTCGTTTATCTCCCTTCAGCATGTTTCTACTAATGGTCTGGGAGGAGGATCAAAAACACAGGCAACAACCTGACCTGCTGAGATAACTAATGCTTGCAATAGGTATCCCCCTTACAAAAAGTTTGCTGGATGAATCAATATATCTATGAATCATAGATTCAAAGAATGGCTTGGGTTGGAAGGGCACTTTAAAAATCATCTTGTTCCAACTGTCCTGTCACAGGCAGGAACCTTGCACTAGACCAGGCTGCTCAGAGCCCCGCCCAACCTGGCCTTGAACACCTCCAGGGATGGAGCATCAACAGCTTCTCTGGGCAACCTGTTCCAGTGCCTAACACCCTTCAGAGTAAAGAATTGTTTTCCTAATACCTAATCTAAACCATCCTCTTTCCTTTTAAACCCATTTTCCCTTGTCTTGCCACTACATACCACTGTAAATAGTCTTGCCCCATCTTTCCTGTAAATTCTCTTCAGGTACTGGAAAGCTGCAATTAGGTCACCTGTAGCAGTGTGTTTTATAATCTGTGTTGTACGTTAATTCGTGGTTCAGTCCATGTACCCCCATTGTTATACAAAATCTGGTTGTACCCCTTCATTTACCCCCCCCACAGCCACGTATTCATTCCCTACTCCCCTCCTCCAGGGACATGTCTATCACCCAGGGGTCTGTCCCTGCTGCTGGAAAGCCCCTGAAGGGCGTCAAGTGATGGGCTGTAGCCAGAGAGGTCCCCCTCCCTTTTAGGGAGATTGGCCCTCAAAGGTGTCCCTCACCCCTCAGGCTACTCCCTGCTTTACCCTGGTGGGTGAATCCCTTATCTCCTTCCCTTCCCCACCTGGGCATAAAGTAACTGTTCATCCTTTGTTCTGGGCTCTGCCAAGGAAAGACCTTGAGGTGAGGGGACCCCGACAGGGGCCCGAATAAACTCGTGTGCCAGCCCCTCTGCAGAGCCCTCCTTCTCTCTCTCACCACCGTTGCCTCAGCCCTGGGGCCGGTGCCGTGAGTTGGGTGCGCTGAGGAACCCCCAGGATCAGCCCGGGGTGCGTGGCAGATGGAGCTGTACCCGCTGCTGCCTGTGCCAGGGTTAGCCCGGGCTGGCACAGTGGGCACTCTGAGAGGCACCAGCGACAGTCACCCTGAAGCTTTCTCTTTTCCAGGCTAAATTTCCTCACAGGCGAGGTGCTCCATCCCTTTGATGAACTTTGTGACCCCCTCTGAACTTGCTCCAACAGGTCCATGTCCTTTCCGGGTTGGGAAACCCAGAGCTGGATGCAGCACTCCAAGTGGGATCTCACCAGAGTGGAGCAGAGGGGCAGAACCCCCACATCCACCCTGCTGGCCACGCTGCTTTGGATGCAGCCCAGGGTACAATTGGCTTTCTGGGATGGAAGGGAATACTACCAGCTCATATCCAGCCTCTCATCCACCAGCACCCCCATCTCCCTCTTGGCAGGACTGCCCGCGAACTGTTCAGCCTGTGTTGACACCTGAGGCTGCCCCAACCCAGGTACAGCACCTCGCACTTGGTCTTGTTAAACTGCAGGAGGTTCTCATGCACCCACCTCTCAAGCCTGTAGAATACACCCAACCATGGGAATTCTTTTTGCATTTTGACAGCAGAAAAGTTGTTTTTGCTATATTTTTTTCCTAGCCTCAATAACTGAAAAATTATTTTCAATGACAAGAAGAGATTTTTTTTCCTCCATTAATTGTAGTAATAATTCACTTAATTTAATTATTTTTTAGTTACCTGAATTTTGCATTTTTCTCAAGTGGGATTTTTATTCTGGGTGCTTAAATATATTCCACAGTTATGTGTTACCAGATAGCTCTTCGGGGACTGAATTAATTTACTCAAGTGGCACTGATTGCACTGTCCAGGGTCTTTCTCATTTTAATCGTATCCCACAAACATTGACGTTATGTCAGCATTTTCACAGTTAGCTAAATTACCAGCTATTTATAGCTGAGTGGCAAAATTTCTCAGGTTTGGAACTGAATGGAAGAGCTTCAGGGTAGAGCTTTCTGTGAGAGGTGCCAATGAAATAATGTAGCAGCTTGAAATATTTTGACAGAATGCATAGTGTAGGAATATGTGTGTAATTCCCAGTTGCAGCCATTTTCCAATGAAATTTGTGCCTGGAATGGTATGGATATTGTTTTGAAATTTATAGCTGTTTATAAATTAAAATTAGAGCTTATTTTTTTTATTTTAGTTTGATATTTAAATGTTATTGCATAAAATTCTTGTGTATTTTAGTTTGGTATTTAAATATTTGTACAAATATAGTGTTGAATTTGACTGGCCTAAGTGAATGAAATGGCACTCACAGAAATTTAGACAATTTATGAAAAGATTTTTCTAAATTATATGACACCTTCTAGGGAAAGGAGAGATTCAACATCTTTAAGAGAATGATTTTAATCAGCAGAAGTTATGAGGTCCCGAGGAAGGTTCCCCAGGCAGTGGGACTGGAGCACCTCCCCTGTGAGGACGGACTTGGAGAGCTTGGCTAGGTCATCCAGGAAAAGGGATAGCTTCAGGGGCAACTAATAGCCCCTGCTTGCCTACAAGGGGTCATCGAGGAGATGCAGCTGGTGCCTCACAGTGGTGTGGGCTGGGAGGGTGAGAGAGAACAAATGCAGATTGTTAGAGCTTCATGCTGGGCATAAAGAGAAATTTTTCTTCAGTGCTCCCATGGAGAGTGAGGCAGTGGAACAGGTCACTCTAAGAGGCTGTGCAGTCTCTGTCCTCAGAGGGTTGCACCTGGCTGGTGCAGGACCCGAGCAGCCAGGTCTGTCCCTAGGGCTGTAGTCTTAGAATTGCATTATGTAAGACTCTGTGACCCAGCAATGGGCTACTGAAATGAGAATCAGAACTTAATGGGGATATTACTTTCTTCCGAGTTATTTTACTTTTCTTGGGTTATCTGTTTAATGGTAATAATGTTTTATGATTTTTGTGGTCAGGGAAAACTACCCAATGTAACTACTGTAAGTAATGTAATACACACAGGGTCCCAGTTACTCTAGAGAGCTGAACTTGTGATCATGCGATGAGACCATCTGATCACCGCTAATGTGTTTATTAGGAAAAGAAAAAAAGAGCAGCATAGTTCACTCCTTCCAGGATTTGAGATCTGCCATCTGACACTAGGAAAAATACCAGGTCACTTTCAATCCTTGTAGAATGCCATGACATCCAACTCTTCGCATTTTTTTTTCCTCTTTCCTTTATTCTGCAGGGGTTGATACACAGGCAATGGGAAGGGGGCAATTTCCCAAACACAAGTGGTGATCTATAGGTCCTGATCCCTGATCCCAGGGTCACACCCATGAAAATAACAGCAATCTTCCCTCTGATTTAAACAGATTTTGGATCAAGGTTAGGATAAATTGGAGATTTATTCCTCATCTCATTTGATGCTACAACCAGTGGGAAAACCCCAACATACTCTCATACAAGACAGCAGTCTTGTTAAGTTTTTTCTTCCACTTTTCTTGTTGTTTTAACTGTAATGTTTGAATCATCCTTAGGCAAAACATTTTTTTACATCTCAGAATTAGATTCTTGGTTAATATTACATTTTCCAAATATTTCTGATGTGACTTGGCTATCAAGTTATTATGGTAAACCAGTTCCCTTAAGAAATCTGTCCTGACTGGCCTATGACTTACATTGTTGTTCAGGGACAACTTTTTAAGTGAACTTGAACTCTGACCACAGTTGTAGTCTTCATATTTTTTCTGGAGAACTAGATCTGCTGCTAGCTACACATTTTAATATGCCCTTGCCTGTGAAATCTAATGAGGTAACCATAACCACTAATGCCTGTGTCTTTCCAGCCTCCCAGGAAGAAAGCGCCTGTGTTTTGTGTAGCAGCATTGCCAAGTAACCATTACTTGATTTATCTTTTTAGATAGTATTTATTTGTATTTCCCATTAGGTGAAACTCTCATGAGCAATAGAAACAAAGAAATTACTCATTTTGGTTGATATCACCCAGAAACATTTCTGCCATAGATGTTTGTCATTCTGCAAACATGACCAGCAGGAAGACAAAATTACTGTATCGTCAAAGTGTAATAGAAATGCCTCTGTATATGTTTTTCTTGTCGGTGGCTGAAACAATGAATCAAAATTAGTTGTCTTCTATAAGGGCTTCAGACTCTGTCCATAGCACTGCTTCTAGCACTGACAGTGAGAGATTCAGAGGACTGGAAAAATTTAAAATTATCCAAAATAGTCCTAGACTGAGAACTGGTATAAAGATTTTCTTCAAAGAAAAAGCTGATTTAGACTATCAGAAACACAGACAGTGGAATTGTGTTCTGAAAGTCAGTTTTTCATAAAAACTAGAGACCCAGCTGTTTATATCTCTGGTATCAGGTCTGATTTCATGAAAATTTGTCTGATCCTTCTCAGAAAATTTCTTCAGAATAGGCTTACATTACAACCATAATTCTTGATCAGTGAGCTTGCATCTGACGGTTTTCATACATAAGGTAAGATTTATCTCACCTTAACCTGGCTCTAAATTTTAATCAGTTATCACAGAAACCTTCAGCTGAAAAAAGCTCTCAGGAGAGAATGTATCTGAACTTTTTTTTTTTTTTAATTTTTATTTTAAAGGGGCACAGCTTAGGTGATTTTTTTTCTCCATTGGTTGTGAGGAAGCCTAGTCCAGTGAAAGGACTAGCTCAGATGTTTAGATGAGTTCCATCAGCAATATACTTTTAGGAGGAAATGGCACATTCACAGATATTTTCAAAGGGATGTTTATCAGATATGATTTATGTTTGTCTGAAGCATTCAGTTCTGCCTTTCTGTGATGAATTGGTTAATGTCTGAAAACACTGTAGGAAATCCCTCTAAGTACTGTGGAATGAAGCAGAATGGTACTAATGGTACAGATACCATTATAGCTGCCATTTGGAGTCTGCTCTCAAATGCAGAGAAGGTTTTACATTGTGTGCCAGTAACTGTGCCGTTGTGTCATTCCCACACTATGTACCAACTAAATCTTGCTCTCTTCTCTTTTATGGTTGCCAGCTACATTAAATAGCTTGAAAATTGCTCACCTGTTTTGATATTAAAGTATTCAAATATCTATTCTGATTGTGTGAATATGTGCCAAGCATTTCCTGCAACATCCTGAGAATGATCTGCTCTAAATATGAATTTGTATTTTCCAATGGATGGAACTATAAAAGTATTCCATTCTACTGTTTCTTAAAGATTAAAAAGACCAAAAATATTCTTTTAATTAGAAGTGAAATTTACACACTACTTCCAACCAAAATATGGTTTGTTTGTCCTTTCAAGAAACCACTGAATAAGCACATTTTGCATTTTGCTGTACTGATTGAATTATTTATTTCATGGTCTTTTCAGCTCATGCCCAGATTGCATCAGCTTCAGAACATAGCTCTAATGAAATAGAGTATTGTGAAAGTGTTCTACATGGCTGACTGTAATACATTTCCTAAATAAATACAAATTAAAATCATAAAAGTAGACTGTTCATCAAAGCCTTCTTTCTCAGTTCTTGGCATATGTGGGACTTGGCCAGTGTTCTGTTTTGCCAGTTGAACCAAGTATGGGTTGGTATAATGATCCTACTCAGTCTGACCAACATCTTTTGTGTATCTTTGGAGGTTTTCCTCATTGCTTGTGACTTACAGCTGAACAGGGAAGAATGTTACTCTTTACAGCCCTCAGACACTGCAACACAGTGCTTAGATGAATAGTTCCTTTTAATAAAAAGGATCAGTACCATTTTTCTTCGCATTCATATGTCCCACATAAAAGTAATAATTTGAACTGTAACTTAATGCTGTTTCTGAGCATAAGAAACCCCTTCACTGATCAAAGGATTTACTCCATTTATTTTTGCTTAAAAATGCCATTTGTTCATGGGAAAGTTAAGGCTATATAGCGTTATATTTTTGTTCTGTCATTATGAAAACCCTTAATTTATATTACATGAATTAAAAAATTAGCTAGATAGCAGAATGTAGCTCATAGTCCATAAAAATTCAGAATACCAGCTTTTAAGAGTTTTTTATAGAAAATTATAATGGTTAAATGATAACCATTTTGTCTGAGTAGCTCCATGAAATCCATATTTACAAATATAATTTATGAACTTCATCACAGTCATTACAGTATCTTCACTTTATTTTCCCCCCAAACTTAATTCCCTCTCTTCTTGAACAGAAGTTGGCATCACTTGAGCAAAGTTCACGTCACTGCTGAGTGTGGCAGTGCATTACACATTTCGGCTGTGCACATGGCTGACGGACTCATCCCATAGCCTTTCCTGAGTCAGGGTGAACTCTTGCTGATCTTGCTGCAATGCCCTTAAGGGCCAAACTCTTCTCTTCTGGATTCCAGCAAACATGAGATTTCATTCACTGGCATGAGCCTGTGGCACTGACACTTGGATTGTTTGAAGACACAGCAGAACTTAGTGGAGAGGTTCTATGAAGCATGAATTTGAGGATGGAGACTAAGCTGGAAGCCTGTATACTCCAGGAGATGTGCTGGTACGGGAAGTGCAGAAAAGATCAGAATAGTGTGATGTAGTTGGGATACAGAACGGCTTGGAATTAAAAATGGCATTTGACCAGAGATTGTAGCAGAAGATACACAAGTGAGCAAGAAATCTGCAGAGCTAATATTTAAGGTGGACTATTCAGGAAATAAACTCAGGATGATGAACAGGAAATTAAATGGAGGACTCTTTTTCTAAAATGTTTAAACTCAAACAGATTATGCCTCTCTTATGAGCATCTGGTTACGCTCTCTTAAGAGAGATGATGGGTGCTCTTAAATATAACAGAGAACTTTTACAAAAAATGGCTTTTCTAAAAGTACAGCAGTCAAAATACCTGTTGAGGAAGAAAGTGTCTTGTAAAGGTGAAAACAGCTTCAGATGGGTTGGATCTTACTCTTTGTGTGGGCTTGATCGAGGAGCATAAACTAGATGAGTAGATAAATTTAGTCTGGTGCATGGCACTTTGTACATGACACAATGTTTGAGCGAGTGACCTGGAGTCAAACATATCCTTGCACTGCAAGGTTGGGAGTTCAGTCCCCATCTGGGGTTAAGGCCCAGCCTTGGCCCCTGACATGAATGTAACTGAAATCTGCTCCATCTTCAAGAGAGCTAAAAAAACCTTGGCAGTTTGAGTAAATAATTGAAACATCAAAGCTAGATACTTTCTGTCCTGAGGCTGCAGGAGAAGACTGATCCTCATTTACCTTTATCTGCCCTTCAGGCTATACTTTCATACAAAGTATAATATTACTTTGGCTAAAAGGAGATATTAATAAAAAAGACACAGAATTAAAATATACTCATACCTTTGTGTAATGCACAAGTCAGCAACTGGAAAATTTCCTCCTTTGTCTCCTTGCTAAGCTACTATATATTTTTACTGCAGCAAATACGGTGCTTCTGTAATTTAAAGGTGTGTGCTGGAATACATTTTCTTTCGTTTTCATTGTATGGTAAAAATGGATTTTTCAGCTTCTTTCTGAACGTCTGAGCTAGAGAAAAGCTTCAGATTGTTGATTCAATGGTAAAACAGTTTTACTCAGCAAAGTCAGAAAAAATACTTAAAAATTTTGTAATTTCCCAGGGATTAAAAGACTTTGCTATGCAATACTAACACCCAAAGGATTGGGAACAAATCTGGACCAAGTCACAAAATATTCTTTTTTTTTTTTTTTTTCTCCTCTTTGCCCACACCAATAATCTTGCTACAGCTCAGCAATGCATCTGAGGATTCACATCTAATTTAGATGGTTTAATTTCTGTTGTTTCAAGAGAACTTCCTGCTAAGGCACTCACAAGCATCCCTGGAATGCAAGTTATCACGCTTACTGAGAGCAAGACAGCACCTTGTCAGCACACTAAATGTTAAAATGGTGCAGGTCCTTTGGTCTTGAACCGCATAGCAGACTTCACAGCACAGTGGTAATTCAATTCATGTAGGATTGTCCTGATTCCTAATCCTGTCTCCCAGGACAATTCAAATATCTTGAAATTAAAAACTACAACTGCTTTATGAGTTGGATATCTAAGTGTATTAGAGTACACACGCTGTAGTGATTCCTGTAACACACAACTCAAATAACGGCTTCTTTAATTTCAAGGCCCCTCCACTGCAATCTCCACCCCAGTCCTTTTGGGCAAGATTGTCTGGTTTAACATTGGAATGAACTCCTCCCTCTGCTCCCAGCCTGCCTAACAAGGAGGGGTTCCTGCTAGGGCCCACCACTGATATAGTCCTCATCCTAGTCCTCCCTGGGCTGCGGAGGGACAGCTGCTTCACATGGTCTGCACCACAGGCTTCAAGGGAATCCGTGCTTCCCCGGCTCCCATGCGGGGTCCCACAGAAGACAGTCCTCGCTGAATTTCTCCTATGTGGAATGGGTCCTTCTCATGGGTAGAGTTCTTCACAAACTATTCCCTGTGTTGTCACAAGGCCTGCCTGCAAACCTGCTCCAGCCCAGGCTTCTCACAGCATCACAAGTCCCGTCCTCCTCCAGGCAGTCACCGGCTCTGGCCTGGGGCCCTGCATGGCCTCCCCTGTTCCAGCGTGGACTCCTTCACACGTCACAGTCCCTTCAACTCAAGTTCACACTGCAGTTCCAGCCTGTCTGACAAATGCAGCACAGAAAACAAAAGCAACACCCTGACCACCTGACAGCCCAGGAACATTGCCATGGCTGTTACCAAAATGTTCCCAGGCACAATTCAGGAAGTGATCAGCAGTACAGAACTACAACAAGCAGCAAAAGCAAAAAGGTGCTGCTAAGAAGCTCTAGACTCTAATATGCAGGGAGGAAAGTGAGCCCCTTGGCAAGGACAGGAGCCTGCTCATTACTGGCTAAACAGCACTAACAGATATAAGTTCAAACTAATGTATCCCAGTCGAATCTGTCATTATCTTCAACCCTTTGAGCATCATGTTAGGTGCCAAAAAGGACTGTTGTGCTTTAACCTCAAGCCAGCAGCTAAGCCCCATGCCTAACTCACTTTCCCACCAGAGAGATTGGGGAGGGAATTGGAAGGGTAAAAGCAGGAAAACTCCTGGGTTAAGGTACAGACAGTTTAATAGGGAAAGCAGAAGCCACATACACAAGCAAAACAAAACAAAGAATTCACTGCTTCCCATGGGCAGGCAGGTGTTCAGCCTGAACAACTTGGGAAGACAAACTCCCATTTCAACTGCCCCCCTTCTTCCTCCTTCTTCCACACACTTTACATACTGAGCATGATGTCAGATGGTCTGGAATATCTCTCTGGTGAGATGGGGTCACCTGTCTCACCTGCGTCTCCTCCCAATCTCCCGTGCACTACCAGTCTCCTTCCCAGTGTGGGAAAAGCAGAAAAGGCCTTGGCTTTGTCAGTCCTGCTCAGCAGTAACAAAAAAATCTCTTTATTATCAATCCTGTGTTCAGCATGAATCCAAAACATAGCCCCATACCAGCCACTGTGAAGAAAATTTAACTCGACCCCAGCTCAAAATGAGCAGTTTAAAAAACTTATCCCAATTTCCCTTTTTCTCAAAAATGCACTCCTCTATTTCAATAAGAATAAAATTAGATACATTCTGCAAAAATCATATACACATGCTTAATGTTCTACACATGACTAGTTTCAATGAAGTTAATGGATTTTAGTTGTTATTGGAGGTAAATGAGAATTCATTGTATGAGAAGGCTGCCTCTATTTAGAGCAAACAAAATTTAAACTACACATCTGAAAGAAATGGGCTTGCTATAAATCAGCTAAATTATTATAATGTTATGGTTGAGCAATTAAATTAAAACTAAGTCCAAGAATGCACAGAAAATCAAATCTGATGAATCAGATCTTCAACTAGTGCAAACTCATACAGATTAAAGAAAGTCAAGGATGCAGTCTTTGAACCATATGACTCTTTGGTGAAATATTTCTATAGCAAAATTATCTAAACTTTCTAGTTTCTTGAATATCTTGAAATTAGTACATAGTTCCATGATGGTAATATCTATGCTTTTTTTTTTTTTTTAAATTTTTTACATCTAGGTGATAATCATTAGAATTACTTGTTTTGGATTGAAGTCCTTGAGTATATCTCTTGCATGCCACATTTACTAATGTTTCTCCAAGGAGATTATTCTAATGTACAAAATTCTAAGTGACTCCAAATAGCTACAGTAACTTTGAAAGTCTATGAAATACATAATCTTTCTTCCCATTAGAAGTCAATTAATTTCTCAGCAGAATAAATCTGGTCTTAAAACTTTAGAGATTTTAAATTTGTGCACAGTGACAAATATGACTTTCAAAGCTTCCAAATTACCTAGAAAGCTCTACTTTCATGAGTAATTTTCCTTTGAACCTGCTAAGGAACTCAGCCTAAGTCCCATCAAATTCACATACTTGAGTATAGCCTTTTATAAGATACCTAAAGAATTCACATCCCCACTAAAATTCTATGAAAATCCTTATTTCTTTCCCTTCAAAAATATGAAACAGCATATCAGCAATTTTGATCATGTACTAATCATTCTTGGTAGTAATACAGATTCACAACAAAAATTTCTCAAAACAAAATCTTTAAGCATTTTACTGAAAGGTACGTGCTTCTTTCTGTTCAGCTGTAGTGTTTTTAAACTAAGTAAAAATAAAAATATTATTTTTAAAATATTGATGACTGAATATTAGAAACTCGTGTGAAAGGTCTTTGAGGTTATACTATGGAGTTTTACTGTACAAGAGGCTTATCAGAAATATTTGCTTTGAANATTGTGAGACAGGTGTGCCCCTGCAGCCCATGGAAGTTGACATTGGAGGAGAGATCCACCTGCAGCCCATGGACAGCCTAGTGACGATGGCTTACCCTGGAGAAGTTCATGGGGGATTGTTTCCAGTGGGAGAAGACCCCATGCTGGAGTAGGGGAAGAGTGTGAGGAGTCCTCCTGCTAAGAAGGAAGGAGCAGCAGAAACAATGTGTAATGAACAGCTCGCAGCCCTCACTCCCCTGTGCAGATGTTGGAGAGAAGGTAGAGCAATAGCAAATAAAGTTGAACCTGGAAAGAAGGGAAGGCTGGTTGGAAGGTGTTTTAAGGGTTGCTTTTATTGGTGTTGGTTTTATCATCACTCTACTCTGATTTGTAATAAATTAAACCATCTTTCCCAAGCTGAGTCTGTTTTGCCCATGAGGGCAATTGGTGAGTGAGGTCACCTCCCTGACTTTATCATAACCATGAGACTTTTGCTATATTTTCCCTTTCCAGCTGAGATGGGGAGTGGCAGAGCAACTTTGGTGGGTACCTGGAGTGCAGCCAGGGTCAACCCACAACAACTAAGCTTTCTCTTTTTAGTTATATTCACACCTCCAATAAGCAAAGAAGTCTTTATTGACTGAACACAACTGTATGCTAATTCTATCTCCAGAAATCTTTCTTTCGCTTCCAAATCTAAAGACACATTTTTGACCACATGGAAAAGTTGTATACATAAATGTACTGTTTGGTTTATTTCAGAGAAATCTCCAGGTCACATAGGACCTTGTAACAGGGGTGTACCACAGACGTAACAGTGTTGAAACTGTCTATATTCTGTACAGCTTGTCTTTTTCACTTCAGCTGATGTAAGTTTTCCAACATCAAAAAGATACAGGAACTTTTTCTCAAAAAGATAAGAGGCCCGTCCTTGCTCACTATGACCTTTGTGTGTGCTAGTTAGGAAGAACTTTGTGTTTATGCTTCACATGGAGAGCTGCACTTGGAGACCTTTTCTGACCTATGTTCCCATGAATCCCATACTTATTTGGATATCACAGAGTAGTGATTTAAAATCTGTGGAGTTCATGCCCTTTAAATTAATTTTCTGTCGTGATTCATTCAAAATTTACATTCAGCACTGCGAATAATTTCATGTTGCTGATTGTTATCCATTTCTTTCCTCACTTGTATGTGTTTAGCATCGTTGAAGTGGCCATGAAGTAGCAGTAAAACAACATGTTTAACTTATATGACAGACTTCACATCTTGAATCGATGCTACATGTGTCTGTGTGTAAAGGAGATTTGAGGATTTTCTGGAGGAGCACATCAAGCCTGTTGCAACAGAGAGGTCTGCCTAAAGCCCAGGAAGGCAGGCAGGCAGTCAGGCAGGCTCTGGAGGCATCTCAGGTGTTTCAAGGTTAGGCTAAGACAGAACATGAAAGCCTGCGCTATGAGTACAGATTATACTATCAGATTTTTAAATATAATGCCACTGTGGTGATCATCAAATACCATGCCATTTAGGGTTATTAACTTGTTAATGATTTATTGCTTGCAATACATGATGAAAAAGTTTGATCTCACACTCCTATCTTAATTTGAATTGATTTTTCTTTGCTGTTAAAGAAATTACCACTTGAAAAAGCCTCAGTCAGGAGAGTGGAATGCATGTCAGTTTAGCAGAAACTGAAGGAAATAAAAACCACTTCTATCTGCATGTTGTAGGAGTTTGGCATTGAAGACAATAATAGCACTCCTGAGCGGTTAGTCACAGGGGTATCCAGCTGTTAATAAAAAAAGTTCAGATTTGGCTTTAAGTCAGGAACAACAATTTTTCAGCAGGGCTGGAAATGTGCAAAGCATAAAATGTTATTTTGATAGTGCCAGAAAGGGTTTAATTCAGAATTCAGCAGTACAGGTATAGGACTGCGCCCCCAGCCCCACAAGTTTTGAGTAGATGCAGTTTTTCAGACTAACGGTCTTGATGTCTGCAAAAGGTAAAAAAATTAATCAGATTCAATGACCGATAAGAATACTACTATTGATATTTTGCATTATTCATTTACCGTGAAATGGGAATACTCTCAAATAAAATGTATTGGAAGGAGTATTTTCTCTGTGAATGAGCTTTTTATTGTTTAGAAGGAAAATTTTCCCTGAAGCAGGGAATAAATCCGCATTTTTTCATGCTTTTTTCATGTCTTTATTCGTTTTAATATGCATCCTACTGAGAATGTGTGTTAGTTTGCTACCAGCTTTATTTCTCATTGTTTCAAAGCTAATAAAAACAGCCCTATGATAAACTTTATTTTTTTCTAGACTAGTTTATTGGATGAGTGTAAGAGAAACTCATAGATGTGTATTTCCAAGAGACAGTAGAAGTTTTATTATTCTTGTTGCTACTTCTGTTTTTAAGTGGATATATTTCTAAAATGATTGTTCCAGTTTTGGAAACTGTTTTTATTAAGACAGAAAGCTGCTAAAGAGAGCTGTGCATTAACAGCTCACATGTTCAGGTATGAGCTTTTGTACCCCACTGTCATGTATCAGCTTTCTCTCTTTTTAGTCAGCTTTCTCTTGAGGCTTCCAGCAGCACACTCCTAAGCAGGCCAGCTCATTCCTGCTTTATAACTTGGTTGCTCTACTTCTTAATAATCAATTCTCCTCCTTCTGCAGGTCATTTTCATGCTACCCTGTCCCCAGTAATGCTCATCACTGCCACTCTTGTGTAAAATCAGTAGTGGGATATGTGGTCCCCCTGTCCCCCTTCCTAACGTTTTCTAAATTTACTGTTAGCTTTGGTAGTGGTCATTCAAAAGCTGTATCTTGTTTCTGGCTTGTAGTTTTAATGGCAGTATACATTATAATTATCATAGAATCATACAATGGCATGGGTTAACTGGACCTTTAAAATAATCTAGTTCCCAGCCCCCTGCCATGGGCAGGGACACCTTCCACTAGATCAGGTTGCTTAAAGCCCCATCCAGCCTGTCCATGAGCACTGCCAGAGATGGGGCATCCACAGCTTCTCTGGGCAACAGGTTCCAGTGCCTCACCGCCCTCACAGTAAAGAATTTCTTCCTGCTATCTAATCTAAACCCAGTCTCTTTCAGTTTTAAGTCCATATCTCTTGTCCTTCCATGCTTTTGTAAAAGTCCCTCTCCAGCCTCTTTGTAAGCTGCCTTTAGGTATGGGAAGACTTCTATAAAGTCTCCACTGAGCCTTCTCTTCTCTGGGCTGAGCCATCCCAATTCCCAAAGCGTTTTCTCTTGGGAGAGGTGCTCCACCTCTCTAATTATGCTGGTGGCCTTCCTCTGGAGGACCACCCCAACAGGTTCATGTCCTTCCTTTGCTGGGGGACCCCACAGATGGATGTAGTGCTCCAGGTGAGAAGCAGTATTACAGGTGTGAGTATTATATAAATTATAATTGTATAGAATCTAATATAAATGATATTTCCATAAAATGTTTCTATCTTTTCATGAAAGCTTGCTTTACTTTGACCTCTTTTGTGAGAAAGAACTGACTACACATGTACAAAGTATTTGAATGTATTAATGTGAGAGCTTATTCTGTGAATGTTCTTTGTGTGATAACAACCCAGCTGTCTGACCTTTAAAGAGGAACAAATTCTTTAGGAAATTATGCTTTCAGAAGGACACTGTAAAGGCAAGGAAAGCTGATGAATACAAAGCACACAAAAACAGAGATTAGACTCAAACCTGGGTGTATTTGAGATGGACAAAACTATTTTTTTTGACTCTGCATAAGTCTTTGTTTCTTTGTGCTTTGTCTCTTTCTAACATCTAGCTAAGGAAAGAAAAAAAGGATGCCAATGTAGCTTATATGCTGTCACAACATAAAAAACTGGAGGCATTAAATGTGATTGTAAGTTTCCAGGGCCCAGTGCAATTCTACTCATTGTTCTACTCATGGACTCTAATGTCTGCTTTTGATATTTGAGTGTGCTTGAGAGCCACTTAAATTTTCCACTCTGAGACATGAATTCCCACAATCTCTAAATGTCATGTGCCTGGTTGGAGAAGGAGAAGCACTCAGGTGAGGCAGGAATTCAGTGAGGCAGCAGCAGCTGACAGCACAGAGGACAGCGGAGATTTTGAGCAGGGTTGAACAATTGCACAGCCCTGAGGCTGTGATAGATAAAGTAGAGCCATGTCACAGTCCCCAGAACTTGCTAGGATGGCTTGAAGCTCAGTTCAGACTCGCTGCCAAAACTCTTGCTTAGTTTTTCAGCCAGGTTTGGCTGCACAGTGAGCTATATTCTGTCATAGATGTATTACTTGCAGCATCCATCACTCTTATTTTAGAGTGAATTGTGCTTGTCAGCTGCCTAAGGTTGAAAATAGAAGAGCAACAGAGAGAAATTTTGAATAATATGATTTTGTTTTTTTTTTAAATATTTGGGCCCTGTACAAATCGGATACAAGCCTGAAAATGTATACCCCCAAAATGGGTGTCTTTCTTCTTACCCAAGACTGGGAAAATTAAGTGCTAGGGACACAGACTGTGAGACAGACACACAGAAAACCCACTGCTCTGCAAGAAAATCCTAAAAAAGATTCAGTGTCCCCAAGACTTTTCCCCTGACACCTCTACTTGTCCAGACTGGGACTACTGATCTCTGTTTCTACAACCCACAACATAATGAAATCTGAGCTTCCTTCTTCTAGGTGCAACACTTGGTGCCCAGATCTGCTCAGAAAGTCTGAGATAAGAGATGAGTTCATACCAGACATCTAGTGTCTAAAATCATACCACGTATCTTTTCTTGCACTGATTTCCTTTGCAACTGAGACCAAAAACTTAGGAATCAAGGTTATACTTGAACATAACATAAATATGTCAATTAAAAAAAAGAAGAAAAGAAAAGAGACAGCTGGCTTGATACATTGTCCTCTTAAATAAAAAGTCTTGTCCCAAACCACTGCTTAAGGTCAATGTTTCCTCTCTTCTCACACTATTAGTACATTCAAAAAGTTGCTACAGTGCTACCAGTCCTATCCTCCTCCTGTAGGGTAAGGAGATGTATTTATGCATCGCGCAAAAGATGTTTTGGTGTTCTTTAACCTGTGAGAGGAGCTATCCTAAGGACAGCAGTGGAAGAAGAATATGGCTGTTGACCTTACAGTGTGAATTTGCACTTTAGATTATGCTGGACCATCTTAAAAACATGGCAATGAGAAGTTAAGATTTCCCTTCTCTGTTTATCTAATGATAATGTGTTATGTTTATCCTGGCATACTCAGAATATGTGCTGTTCTGAACAGGAAGAATCCTTCTCTTTTTCCCAGCTGAGGACATCACATTGAACTTACATAACGCAGTATGAGAAAATATGGATTTTCTAGGAGTCATTTGATGAGTGCACCTGAAGGATGAAGGGCACAAAGGATTTATGTATGAAAATACCTAAATAATGGTTTTGATAGTAATGAAGGAGCACAAGGACACTGAGTGGTACAAAGAGGGACTAGGTATATATAATGGAGGAAAATGTGGAATCAGAAAACATTATATAGGTTACATATAAGGAATTTCCTTAGGAAGAAAATCCTCCCTATTATTATTAATAATTGCACGTTTGCTTCCAAAGAAATATACTAAAAGTGCTGCTGAAAAATTAAAGGCAAAAAATAAAAAATATTTGAGATTTATGATAGGGACATGCCAAAGTGTCATGGGTCCAGTCAAATTTTTATTGCCATCCTTCAGAGTCTATATGGAAAAACATGGCCTTGTGTTTACCTCTTTCTTTCTTATCATGGCAACAACTTTTATTTCTTTTCAGCCATACCTTTCTTGCAGATTATTTTTCTCTCCCGATACTACCTCCAGTGAAACATCTTTTAGGCCTCTCTTTCTCTTTTGTCTCTGTCCCTTCTGTGGACAAAGGTATAATTTCTGATTTTATACCAACTTTATGATTATTGCTCAGTGGAAGTTTTGTGAGACAGCAAACTGCATAAGAATTTATGATTTTTGGGGCACTTTTCTCTAGAAAGTTATGGTGGTCTAAACAAGTAAGAAAAAAGGCTTTCTCTGTGATATGAAGATATATACTGCACATTTTAGGAAAGTTTTTTTCTCTCTTAATGTCTTTTTCTAGTTTCATTTTTCTGGGCAGCAGAACTATATTTTTCCTCCTTTCTACACTCGTTTTCATTATTTTCCTCCATTTTCTCTCCCCACTTCTTTATTCCAGCTGTTTCTTGCCTTCTCAGCAGAGTTCAGTGCATTGCATCATTTAGCCAGAAATCAGTTTAAGATGGCAGTGATAATTTAAGTCAAACACTGTGCTTGCTCCTGTTGCCAGGGAGGTTATGTGATAACACCCATTCTCATGGAACATTTTATTTTCCCACTGCAGCCCACACTATGAGCCATCACAGGAGGAAGGTCAGGAGGAAAGCTGGAAAACATCCTTGGACTTCTTTACAGGGCAGTTTTCACTCCTGCGAAAACTTCTTAACTCCTTATCTCTTTGAGCACTGACTATGATTTCTTTTCAGCTGGCTTTCTGACCCTCTTCCCTGCTTGGTCCTTTTTCACTCTGCTGAAACTTTAGATCACATAAATTGATTAAACCAGCAAAATGTATTGTGTTTTCCTGCTTCTCAGTGTCTTGCCCCAAACTCATATTGCAAATTAAATATATCTGATTTACAGTGTTTGTCACTTACTTTTTATTTTCCCTTTTTCTTCTCACCTGAAAAATTTCTGTGGGAGTGGTCTGCTGACTAAACAGTTTTAATATGCTCTGAAGATCACGTATTTCTGAAATTACTGATGACACCCTCAAAATCACAAAGCAGATTTAAAATCTCCCTCTAAAAATTTGACTCTCTTCTGAAAAAGGCATTCAAGTGATTTTTGTGCATGTATTTTTAGGAATTAAAAAAATGAACTTGATTTATTAAAGCATTAGTAAAAGAGAAAAATAAATCTAAGAAAAATCATGCTGGCTTTCATAAGTGTAATAGACTTACTTTTTTTTTACTAACTGTGACTAAAGATTGCTTTAAACTGATGTTATTCTGGCTGGTAGAATGTGGGCAAAACATAAAAGTGTTTTAGACAGGATTCAGGTTGTATTCTAACTTAACATTAACCTGTTTAGAGTCTGAATACTTCAAAGGCTCCAAGAAAAAACAAGTATCCTGTACCATTGCTAGAGAATAAATCACTGAATCCTTGCAAAGCTCAAAACACCTAAAGTTTCTCAATTCTTTGTATTTATTACTTGTACTGTAAAATACATTTCTGAAAATAGTAGATGTTTTTATTGGACCACAGCTCAGTAGTTACAGCTTTTGATTTCCTGTAATAAGAAATAAAGAACATTTTTTTTATAAAGAGTCACTTTCAAAAATACTAAAATGTGATGTTGGGAAAAATTCCTCCTCAGAATCTTATTGCTAGGTTTTCATGACCTTACATGTCACAAAGAAAATACAAACTTCATTGTTTGCTTTGATGTTAGAACCATGAGAAATCAATAACATTGCTGGGGATGTAGTGTTAAATAAGAGGTAATACTTGCCTATTTTAAGGTAGTTTGAGTAGTGGCCCTTTCCAGAATCATGCAACAGGTGCCAGATTCCTACAAAATTATCATCCTGCTAAATTTGACACAAATTATTATGAAACCCAGAAGCAACCCTGTGGCTGCAAAGGTGAGGATGCATTTGGTCTCTTTTGCAAGATGAATCCATGCAAATGTTTTTGCATGGATTTTTCGCCTAATGTCCCAGAAGAGTGCCTTTCTGAAGGAGAAACTCATTGGGCTGCTGAACTCTACAAATAAGAAAAATCTTCTTACATGAGCTTTATTTCATTTGGGTGAACAGCTTCGTAGAGTAATAACCTAAAATAAATGACAGATAGGTAGGTATAAAAAATGATTATTTAGTAACTGTCCCAATATAGTGCAGTTCACAATAGAGACCTCAGAGCTACTGACATATAAATTCCCTTCATACTGTCTGAACAATCACACTGGATTTGTGACTGACAACTGTGGATAAATATCTTAGTTTGTAATGTAGCCAGACTCAGGTTTTATGGCTGAGAAGTCCATTACATGCCACCACACCAATTTCTTTTCCCCATGCATTTTTTAGCATTCAAAGGATAGAAGAGATCAACATCTTTGGGGTACCAAAAATGTCAATTTGTGTACATGGTCTATTATTTTGTGAAAAAAATCGTACTTTCTCCAGTTTATCATTTAGTGGCACTTAGTTATTCCAGCTAGATAATTTGCCTTTGGCCCATTTGTTTTAACAAATAGAATACTGCAATGTATGGGGGGAAAGGTAAATTGCCTGTTTTTCTTGCTGACTGGAAGTGATTCTTTTTGAAATGAAAAGATATCCTCCCTACAATGTCTTCAGATATCTCAAGTCACATATCACAGTGTTATTTGGAATGCATAGTTTTATACATAGTGTTTAATCTTATAAATATATTACTATTACTTGAGTGCTCCTGACTGCTATAATTTCTAAATCACGTCTATCACACGTGGGTCTGTACCATGGAATCACAGAATAGTTTAGGTTGGAAAAGACAAGATCTTTGAGGACAACCACTACGTGGTGGCTGGGGCATGGGGGCTCTCCACAGGCTGCAGGATCTCTGCTCCAGTGAGGGCCTCCATGGGCTGCAGTGGCGCCACTGCCCCACCATGGGCTGTCTGCACCATGGGCTGCAGAGGAATCCCTGTTCCAACTCCTGGTGTCTTCTTCACCTGGTGTCTTCCCTGTTCCTTCTTCACCTTGGTGTCCGCAGGGCTCCTTCGCTCATACGTTCTCACTTCTGTCTTCTCTTTCTCCAGTTGTTTCTCATCAGTAACCTCTTTCTCCTTCCTAGGTGCATTATCCAAGAGATGCACCACCACTGGCGGGCCCCTCTGTCTTGGATCTGGTTGGCATCAGCTCTGTCAGACATGGGGGAGGCTTCTGGCAGCTTCTCACAGAAGTCTTCCAGCCCCTCACTGCAAAAACCTTCCCACGCAAACCCAATACATTAAGACAAGGAATTTAATTTTCCTGGTGCGTTGAAAGAATAAATGGAAAATATTTGCCTCCTAGGTTTGGAATTTTCTTTTAGTATTGCTTAAATTTTCTACTCAGGATAACATATTTAAACAGAGCTTTGTAAAAACAAAGTGGTTTTTTTCACTTGTTTTGTCTAGTTTTCAGTGGTGCAAGTATTGATGGGCACCTGAAAAAAGGTCTTTAGAGAAAAGAACTCACCCAAAATTCTGAATTCTGGATCCTACTAGTGATTTTCACTGTTACTGTAAATTTAAGCATACACGCACATATGAATTCTGAAGGCTTAAAGCCAACATATCTGCTTAAATTGAGGCTCATATTTTGATTTGGAATTCATTGAGTTTGGGATGAAATACCCAACCTCATAAGAGAATATTAATTCTGAAAGTTGTACAAACATTCTGTCTGTTGATTTAATTCCAGAGAATCTGCATTTTTCTTAAAAAGAAAAGTACAAAAAAGCTCCCTGAATCCTCAAGTCACTTGACCAGGGAATTTTGTGTCTGAGCATAAAGATATGCAGCCATGACTTCTGGAGCTTTGTTTCTGTCATCATCAACTCCCTACTTAGCTTTCATACACCTTCTTTCTCTATAGTAGGGGAAGATTTTTCAACAGAATGACAAGTAATTGCCAAGGCTCATGAGATGTGGTTGGTGATTTGTGTTGCTGGATAAACAGATGCACATTTCACATTTTTTAATCGAGCATAATCAGTTTTCATTGATGGATAAATAAAATCTCTAGGCTTCTGGAACATGACTTGGAAGAGGGCAGTCTTACTTCTGGCCAAAATAACAACTTTTCCAGGTGGCATTAATAGAAAATAGGAAAGAGACGTTTTGAGGTTTTTTTCAGTACATACTCAAAGGTGCTGTGCTAGGCTCGGACCACTTTAATATTTGGTTTCATGGTTGGGGAAAAATGAATAGAAAAATTTCTATTTAATTTCTACTGCTGAAGAATGACAAGTTCTCAGTTATTCTTTATTTACAAAACTCCATTTCCAGAGATCAAAACTACACTCTGAGCAAAATATGGCGTCAATTTTTCCCTTGGATGGAGTGATTTTATCAACAAATAGCATTTCTTGTAAAATGTATCCTGGAGAGAACATAAAAAAATTAAATTTTACTGTTTTTCTAAATGCTCCATTTGATTGATATATTCCCAGCAGTGTTTTATCTGCTTCATTGTTGTGACTTTTATGTTAAGTTTGACAGCAGAAATTTTACACTTTTGCAAAGCAAAATGGGAAAGTTTAGCACAAAGTATCTAATACTAGGTACTGAAAACCAAAGGAAAAAATTCTTTTATTTCTCCATTATCAACTGGATGTTTGGCAGGAAACCAGTGAGTATTGTATTAATTTTGTTTCTGCAGTGTTTGACTATTAATTTATTTTTTTATCAATATGAAAATGTTTATAACTAATTTGCCTGGAGATTTCTATTTTAGGTTGATTGTATCTATGCATTACATGCTTCAGGGACTTAATTCAGCCCCAGATTTGCTGTAATAGCTCCTTATGAACTTTTAGGAATCCTCAGATAAATTAAGTTGTCCTAGCTCTACTGACTTAAATGGAAATATGATAATTTGTGGCTAAATATCTCTACCCCAACAACAGCTAACTTTAACATATGAAGATCCAAATCACTAAGAAAAAAGACATTGCTGTCACAACACAACCCCAAAACAAAGCAAGCTGACATCTGCAGTTATTTAAGGTTGTTCATTTCATATGAGTTTATTTCACAGTTTGGAGAGAACAGATTTGGGGAACATACATACATGCCCTAAAGTCTGAGAAAGTTGTACTTAAGGGCTTAGAGGAATTAGTTAGTTATGGGGATTCTTTCATGGTGTATTCCTGCCTTCTGTGTCTTCCATTAATAATGTAGGTTTAGTCCATAATGTCTTATATAATGACTAAGGACCATAATTTTATTTTGTGTTGCGTTGCTGTTTCTCATTTTATTGAAAGAGTGGGAAAAAAAAAATTAAATATGTGTGTTTCATGTTTGCAGAAAACTAGACCAAGTGCAATGAAGCTGATCAAATATTCAAATATATTCCAGCTCTGAATAAAATAGAACTTAATTTCATGGCATGTAGGTTAAATGTTGTTGTTCCATCTTGGGAATCATACTGTTAAAACAGTCTTTCACAGTACATATTAAACCAACAAA
>WBMY01017614.1:52368-73898 GCA_013397315.1 Donacobius atricapilla
TTTTTTATTAGTTTCAGAGATGTTTCAGTAATAAATTACTTTAAATCACTACAGTTATTAATAAAATAAAAATTAACTGTGGTGTCAAAATAGATATGTAATTTTATATGCATTAATTTTTTTTATTTATTCAAATGAATGATTGGTTGATTTTACAGCATTATTTATTTTAAGAAGATAAAACCAGTCAGAAGTGTCAACTAATTGAACTGCTTTGCATGGACATCCTTTGAATTTACAAACCATAGCATTTTCCTAATTGTGGCATTTGACTGTAGTCCCACCTGCTAGAAACTGCAGTTCCACATCCCAGGACACTGATTCTCTTTTGCTTGTGGTGCAAAAGACAGAATGGCTCTTGGGCGGGTTCATGAGTTCAGCTGGAAGCCTTCAGCGAATGTCAGGTAATGATTCCCTCTTGCACACAAGTGCTCTGGGGGGGAAAGCACTTTGGAAAGAGGGGTCCCTGCAGCAGGAACCTGGCCTGTGTGGAGGTGCTCCTGAGTGCACTTTCCCTGACCCACTAAGTAGCCATGAGCACAGGCAATCTGTGCAAGAACTGAATTTAAATGTATGCTCAATCATGTTTAAATATCTTGCTATTCAGGACTCAAAATTCTCTGCCCATTGCATCTTCTAAGAGGTGCCTCTAAACTTTGTGACTAGGTAGCTCCATATTAAATAGTTCTCTAGGCTTTGTTATCTATACAAACCCTTATGTTAATTAGGGTGGCCTTGTTCACATTTTGATTGACAGAACCTGACGTTTATAGGGTTTGTGTTGAGCTCTTATATTGAGTTTAGAGGAATGAACTATTGCTCCAGTTTGAGTTTGGCTTGGTTTGGGTTTTTTGGCTCTTTTAATTTTTTATTTTTATTTTTTATTTTATTTTGTTTAATAGCTGGTTCTCATTCATGTAACAGACATTTAAGTTTTGTGGTGGGACAGGAGACTTGCATTATAATTCATCTTTGAAGAATCTCAGACATAATAGTGAACTTATCATCTGTAGCTGTGGGTTTTTGTCTGGTTGTTTGTAAAACAAACAAGTAGGGTTTAGATATTTCTGCAGAGCTATATAATTTAAGCCTGCAAATTATTATTGGTATATATATAAAACTGTCTGTTTTCTTGCTCTGTATCAATTTCTGAAGCAAACATATTTCCTGTCAGGAACAGAAAGGATCCTGCAGCAATTTGTCTGTCAAAAGATTGGTCATATAAATCCTTCACTGAAGTATGCATATATTTATGATCTTTTTAGATTACTCAATAATATTTGTTGAAATAATATGATTATAGTTTACAGCAGGAATAATTCCTACTCAACTGCTGTGGAAAATCTTTAATCTGTCTTAAAACAAATAGGAATCTGGATGGTTTACAAGAAACTACTTTGAAATTACCTCCTAACACGAACAATCTCCAGGTCCCCTGGATGTCAAATGTCTAGATTGAGAATAGTCCAAACTATGGAGAACAATGGACATGCTGAAAAATAACTTTCTCCTGACCAAAGAAAAGATGATATTTCGCACCATGAATGTTATCTCTTCCAACCTTTCTCTTTAAAATGTATATGTTAGGCAGAAGTTGTTTTTTAAACAAACTAGCCCTTTCAGTCTAGTCTTAAAGAACAGGTAAAGATTACAAAAAGATCTTAGCAAATAACATTACATCACCTTAAAAACCAAATATGTACCTGTATGGTGACGTGTGTTCACAGTCTGAGTGATCCTTTGAACTTTTTAATCCCCCAGAATTTCTCATCTAGAGAACGAGATTAATTAAAGAGTCAAACCACATCAGCCAGATGGTTTCTTGGCTGTGATGATCCAGTCATTCAAACTCCTGTCTGAACTTCTGTAATTCCTTAAAGCTTGTGTCTGAGCTCACAATCCTTGCAAATATTTCACTAAGTGCAGAAAACAGCAGTAGTGTTGTTTTCATAGAATCATAGAATGGTTTGGATTGGAAGGGACCTTAGAGACCACCTTGTTTTAACCCCCCTGCCAAGGGCAGGGACATCTACCAGGTTACTCAAAGCCCCATCCAACCTGGCCATGAACACTTCCAGGGATGGGACAAACATGACTTCTCCTGGCAACGTGTTCCAGTGTCTCACCACCCTCACAGTCATGCTTTTCTTCAAAATATCTAACCTAAATCTGCTCTCTTTCTGTTGAAAGTCATTCCACCTGGTCCTATCATTGCATTCCCTTGTGTACCTATTCTCAGATCCTTCCATTCATCTTTGGACCTCTCACAGAGTGGCTCTGCTCATGAATAAGATTTTGTGAGTTTTGCAATGCAAGCAGGCTTTCTCCAAATTGTGTTCCACAGGGAACCAAGTGAACTTTATGAAGTCATCTGCTTTAAAGGTGAAATCATAGCTTTGTGGGACAGGGCTGCTTGGAAAAACAAATCCTGTAAGGCTCTGAAGCCTTACAAGAGGAAACATAACTGGATATTTTCAGACTCTGCAGCCTCAAAACAAATGTAATATTCCCTGTTTTGGTTCATTACCTCTGTAGGTAGAGCTGTGAGTATGAAGAAAGAAAGCATATTTAAAAAAAAAAAAAGATTTGAGAGAAGGTAAGAGTAAAGGGAGCTAACAATAAAATTGTAATAAAAATGAAGGGAGAAATGGTGAAAGTAAGGAGAAAATAACAATAAAAACCAGAGGAGTTGTATTGAATATTTTTACAGAGGAAAAAGAGACATCCTGGCCTAGTATTGTTATGAAAGTGTCCGGGTGTGTGAATTGAAGATATAGACATATTAAAAGACGAAGAAGGGATGTGAAAAAAATCTTCTTAGTCATGCAATGATTGCCATGATCCATGCTGCAGACAAGATTTGTAATTAATTCTGATATTTAAACTGTCCTCTCTGCGGCAAAGAGGGAATATTGACTTTAAATATTTTGACCTTGTGGCAAGTGGGTGACAGTCCCTTCTTCAAATAACTGAGATGCAGAAGATGGAAGGATTATACAGAAAAAGAAACAACAAAAAAGTGCAATTTCCAAATTGTTGAGATAGAAAACCTGAAGTTCACAGCTTGCCTTGTCTTTATTCAAATATGAATTAAACAGGTTTGTTGTGTTGATTCCTATGGGACTTTTTCCCACAGCATCTCTTCTGCTAGAAAATCCTATTCCTGCTATCAGTTCTATCAGGAAGGCACAACTTAAGTAATTTTAGGTCACTGATATCACACTCAAAAGAACCACTGTATATTTATAGACAGATCTCTTGCAAAACCAAAGAGATTACCAAATAAAGTAATGAGCACTCTCTTTCACTATTGTAGAACTTTGTGAAGAAAATAATTACCATTGCCCACACTGTAAGGAAAGTACATTAAAAAAACATCAACAGGTAAGTGACTTTCTCAGGGGTGAAGATGGAGTAAATTGTATCTGATCAATATAAAAAATTCAAGAATTCTTGGCTTCTAATTCCACTTTCTAATTCCAACATGAGATAAATACAGTAATATTCTGTGTAGATAGCCACATGAAGAGTTGTTGTGTATTTATTATTAAGAAACATTTAAAGTTCAATACCCTCTTTCCAGCAAAACAGCAGAATATCATCAGTTTCCTTAACCTTTTTATTACATACTAGGAACTTAAGGGTTAGTATTCAAAGGTGAAAATAAACTGACTGTAGCATGAATAGCCCAAGGGATGAGATAGATTAATAGAAAAATAAACTGTGATTTAACAACCATGCCTGATCTTGTGTGAAAAAGCCGCAGTATTTGGATATGTCTGGGCAAGATGCCGTTTTTAATTATGCACGAGAAACACACATATTTCAGCTTAATTCATGCAGCACTAATACCTCCTTTTACAATGATCACATTTTTCACTGTATTAAGGCATTCATTTCTAAAAGTAAAACAGAGAAATATAAATAAGGTTTTGTCATAGACAAAGTAATGGTATGTGCTTAGTTTCAGCAGTTGTAAGTCACAAGGGTTCTCTGAATCAAAAACCAAAAGAGGTAATCAAGACCTTAGAAGATGAAATAACTAAAAGAACACAGCAGAAACCTAAACTGTACAATCCTGTAACATGCAGGGGTTTTAACATTTGAATAATCAGTTGCTTTCACGAGGGAAATAAATTTTATTTTTTCCCCAGTTCAAAGCTCTGCAGTACTTGCAGATGGTAACATAAAAATGGAAATCTAATCATGTTCTTACTTGTGATATTCTTTAATTTTGCAGGGACATATTTTATCATGGGAAGATAAACTGTTTATGGCCGCTGGTATTTATATTGGAGTTATACTCATCACTGATTCAAAGCTCTACAAGAGTTAGGAACATCAGTCTCTTATCACACAAGATAAGTGACCCACTTGCCAAAGATGTGAGATGAGATTTCATGGATGGAGCATCATGAGAAATGGTGTCAGACAAAGACTGTGAGGTATCTGTAGTTGTACACTTGTTATACCATGATAAGAAAATATCCAACATATTAAAGCAAGATCAGCAATGTTGCTAATACTTGCTAGAGGATCACATTACATCTGCAAGTGGAAGATAGTCACAAGATAGGAGGTTCAAACAGTATTCCACAGATCTTTACAACACACAAAGAAAGATCAACAATTTAATTTATAAACTCCAATGACAGGATGTTTACACACAGACATGAATAAATATATCAATTATTACATATTCTAGTACCACTGAGTTAGCCTGTGTTAATGAGGTGGAAGTATGTGCATGCTCCTGGAGCTCTTCACCTATGCTCAAATCTGTCCATTAATCCTTGGATTAACTAATAAAAGAGGGACAAAACAAATGAGCAAAAGTCAAGGACTTTATCACTGAAGATACATGGCAGACCAGGATGCATACACAGAAATTGTAGCTCGTATCTATTTCAATTTTCTGATTAAGTCTATGGAAACTTGGTTCAAACATCAGAATATTAAAATAAAAGCCCTTTCACCTGTGTTATATGAGGTCAAATAAAGATTATTACAATGATCCACTCCATCTATAATCCATGATATTATTAACCTTGCTGTAGAAGTTTGAAAATGAGTAAACTGAAAAAAAAATTAAGAGAAAATAGACCTAGGTTGACACATTATAGTTGATTACTAATGTTAATAACGTTGTGTTTCAGAAACAAGAGCTTTTGTAGGAAAAGTTCTTATTATATGGTCTTTTGTTTTGTTCAGTAAAAATTCTGCTCACTTTTAGTATATTTTTACTTTTTATCACGTACTAATCTTTCTTTATACAGCAGTCTCAAAATGTCAGATTTCCCCTCTTTACTCCCTCATTGCTAAAGCTGCTACTAATGCCAACTTTGTCATTTGCAT
The DNA here is from genome assembly GCA_013397315.1 of Donacobius atricapilla. Taxonomy (NCBI): domain Eukaryota; kingdom Metazoa; phylum Chordata; class Aves; order Passeriformes; family Mimidae; genus Donacobius; species Donacobius atricapilla. Next base: position 57,724 of record WBMY01017614.1, read on the forward strand.
TTTTTTTTTGGAACTATAATAAAATTGAAGAGTTAGATTATACAGCTGTGGCATTCAGATTCAGGTATTGATTCATGCTTAGTGTTATTATTGCTACATTTGATATTTATTGACATATTGAGACATCTTTCTATAATATAGTGAGAATAAAAATACCACATAGCCTTCAAAATTAATTAAGAACTATGGTTGAAATTGAGTGAAAAAATACCAGTATAAAGAATGATAAAAATCTAAAAGAAAATAGAAAAAAAAACCTTACTAGAGTATGAAATGTACTCTTGTTCAAGGGAATAATGCACATCCATTTCTTATTAAATATGGAATATAGCAATGTTTACTGAAGTACTGTGTAATTGCAATAACTAATTCTAATTTCTCTGCTGTGCCTGTGCCTTTGAAGCTAATAGAAGAGAACCCAAAGCCACTTCCAGCAGCAGCAGTAAGACTAGCTGGGTGTAGTCCTAGCTGCACTCAAAGTAGCTCCAGACTTAGAAGACAATGAAAAAGTAAATAGTCAACATTAATTAGAATGTATCATTAGGTAATGTAGAGTCACATCTCCAATAAACTGAACATAGATGAAGGGAGTTTAAATCTCCAGGTTGTCTGAAAATATCTACACTATGCTGCAAAGGTGTTATCAGTGACAACTGGGATCATCCTGAAAGATCTTTTCCAAAGTGTAGGAACTTACTAATGTATTGAAAACGTGGTTTGTTTATCCTGTTACTGACATAGCTGGATCACATATTAAACACCCATTCCATGACAACTTAGACTTGAGTTATGACTTGATAAGCTTCTAATTTACCTGTCAAATTGCAAGCATCTCAGAAATGGAACTTTCCTCTTAAAAACATAAAGTTCCAGCAGTGAGCTATGCTTGAACAGGGCTGAAATGACAAAGCACATGCTGATTAATCAGTCAGTTCAACAGAAAAGAAATAGTGTCCTACAAGGTGAAATGAGTATTTCACTGCTGTCTTGGAAGACAGGTCTGAAAACATACTCTTCAATACAATTTCATCTTTCAATTAGAAAATCTACTATTTAATTAGTTAACTATATATGTTATGTATGACCCCAGAGTAAACAGAAGCACCACATTCCATTGATTTAATAGTTTTTCTATATTTAAGACATATATCTTCTACTAAGTATCTTCAAGTTTCTAAGTTAACATATTCCAATCTATACTCAACTAATCTATAATTATAGTACTGCTACATTAATGAAAAACTAAGTATTCTTCATGGCAATGATAAATTGTTCTCCCTTATTTGTGATCGATTATTCTGGTGGATGGGTTCTTAGCCGTGCTATCTCCAAACCTTTCTCTTATGTAAAGAAAACGACTAAAAAACCAATATGCAGGTGTTCTGCTTCCAGAACAGGGTTAATTTTTGCAGTAGGTGGGAGGAGGCATGGCTAACACACAGAAGTTATTTATTATTACTCAATCTGTAAATTGTTTGATAGAATCAAATACACTGGATATAACTATATATAACTATATATATAACTATAAAAATTAGAGTTCATCCTATATTTGATGCAAGCATGTTTAAGCTATGCTTATACACCTCATCTGAAAAATCACTGCTCGATTTCTGTGACTTACTGAAATAACTTATTAATTGCGCCATTGAGGCACTAGAATTTTTTTAAATTATTTTTTTTCAGTGCATGACATTTTTCTATCATTAACCATGTAGTGGAAAGATATAAATTTAATCTATTAATATAAAGAAGATGTGAAAGACAAAGAAACAACTTCAGTCTAGCAGATATAAACAAGAAAATTATTAAATTGCCCACTGTATTTCATATTGGAAAAGATGGAATCAGAAGTAAGAGTTTGATTTGGGATACTAAAGTAGATGTTACTTCAGTGTAAACTATCTGGCAAGTTCAAACTACAGGAAGAAATGGAAAGCAAAATGTATTAAACTGACTTTATTTAACCTTGAAGAAATAAATACATACCACATTAATGCACTACAGATAATGTGTTTGATGATAAAGTGGGCTTTTATTTGGTATTTTGGTATACGGTTGAATCAAACTGATATGTAAGCATGATTCCCTAATACAAATTTTAATACTCATATGCAGTGTAGAAAAACGACATATGTATGCAAAATAGGGTTTAGAATAATTTTTTAATTCACTAGGATGGTACATTTGCACTGTATCCCTACTTCAAAGATTTTGGTTTGTAGTCTTAACATTTAAATAACCTTAAATTAATTCAGTCTAGTAGTTTTCAAATAATTAGAAAAACTAGAAAAATTTAATTCCTTCTTTAAGAAAAAACCCAAAACACAATCCTAAACACAGAATCATAGAATCATAGAAGGCTTTCATAATTGCAAAATTTTGCTTAGTGTATTTTTCTTTCTAAGTGTTAAGATAAATTAATTCATCAAATTAAATGAAATATTTCACATTGATTTCAATAGGCTTTAGATCATGTTCAGCATGGCTTCATTTGGGAAACTGGGACTTAATCAAAATAGGCAATCTGAGGCTGAAAATGATACAATTGGGATATCTATAAATTCACCATTTAGTGAAATATCAATTTTCAATCAGAAAGTATGAAATAAAATTAATCCTCTACTACTAGATTTTTACACAAACTAAGGGGATATGGAGAAGAAAAATATTATCTAAATAATATCATTTAGTAACTATTTTTTTCAATATATAACATCACTATGGAAAGTAAAGTTACATACTAATGTATCTCGGAATTAAATGCATTGATATTAAATATGCAATCATATTAAACCCCAAATACTTATCAGATTAACTGTCACTTATAATTCTTCTGTGCTTTTATCTCTGGAGTCAGAGGTCTTGCAGAAAAAGTACACTGGAGATTTAAACTGGAATCTCAGGATAAACCACAACTTGCTCTAAGAAGCTTTGAATATCCTGAGACACATCAGTCAGATTAGTGAGGTAATTAATCTAAAATGGCAGAAAGTACTTGGACCTGGCTAGAAAAATGTATGGTGTTCAAAAAAGAAGAAATAAACAAATTATTTTAGAAAATTAAGATATTACAGACCTTGTAAGACTGCCTGTAAGTGCTGTTTTCATAAGATTTCTACTTTTCATGATTGATCAGAGGTTTTAATTAAAAATTTAGAAATTGAAGTTTTGGCTATTTCACATTTCTAATGCTGCCTACAGAACTCCACGTGAAAACAGATTTTTTTTATAAGATCAACCATCCCAGATGGCTCAGCTTATTTTGGTCCCTACTATGGTTATTCTTAGACATCCTATTTCTCCACTGCAACCCTACACATATGTACAGCAGGAGAAGAATTGTATAAAATAGAGTGTGATTTGATTTTTTTTCACTAGTAATATCAATTATTATCCATGTGCAGTGTGTTATGTGGTAAAAGCAAATGTCATCATTACTGTTGTGTTGATGAACATACCTATTGTAATAAGTTAGCCAAGATTCCATTATCTTCATGAAAGAAAAGTCAATTCTTTATTACCACAACTCATTTTATACAGTTTTTACAGACCTTGTGTGCAACTTTAATTGGTTAATAGCCTTCTTGCTAATCACTCTATTGGTTAGTAAAATATATTCTACCTGTCCATCAAATCTCTCTATTCTTGGATTGTTTACTTATTTTCTTTACTGATTTTCATGGGACAAATCCCTTGTTATTGTAGGTGCATTTGTTTTTCAACCCAGGAATAGGTTGTTATGTTAACAAGTTTTCACATCAAGGTTGTTTTTGCATGGGAACTTGCAAATTATTTAGAAGAGGTGATGGGCTAACTTTGGCAATTTAGCAGAGCAGGCCTAATTTTATGAGGCCTTTTTTAATAATTCCTTTACCTGTCATGACACATACCATTCCTCTTTTTAATTTCAATTTTCTATTCAGGTGTTTGTATGAAATACCAGTTTTACTTTAATTTAACTTATAATAATGTAAACCAAACCATAGGATAACAACTAAGCAATATGATAATGATAGAATTTTAAATAAGAGCACAACCTGATCAGTTGAATTTGGGTGGAGATTCCCAAGATGTTTTTTAGATTAGGAGGAGGAGGAGTAAAATTATTTAGTAGATTTTTATCTAATCTGTTCTGATTTTTTTCTTTATAGCCACTTCTGGCTGTATAAGATGAAGACAAATTGGCATCAGCATTTCTTCTTTTCTTAAGATATGATAGTATATCAAGTCTGCACTATTTTTTTGGTGATATAAATGTCTAGATGTCCTAGAGTGTCCCAATGAGTCAGGGTCCAATTTTCAACCATACATGTTATAAATATGAGCAATAACTCATGATCTAGTGACATAAGGAATTTCATAAAAATAGGACTGGTGATTTATCTAGCCAGTAACAATGTAAGTGGGAGCTATTTTGAAACAAAGCTGAAGTAGTTTGGATAATCTTGTATAAAATACTAATAAAGTAATAGAGATTATGACAGCTGCAAGCAACTGAACAAAAGCCTGTTGACCACCTCAATCATTCAACAAATATTAAATGCTACTTTTCTCTTGCCACAGAAAGTTCAACATGGAGAACTGAAAACTGAATGAAAAGTAGAATCTCAAAAATAAGAAGTGTATATGGACAGAAGGAAAAAATGCATGTTAAGAGGAAATATTTTATTGGATGGAAAGAGGAAGATGTCAAGAATGAGGGGGAAAATGTTCGACTTACAGTAACTTTGAAATGGGATTTAATAAAGCAGAGAGTGAAAATACAGTGATTCATGTTTTCCTAAGTGCTCTGTAGCTTTTTGTAGAGCACAAATGCTAAGCAGCCTTTTGGGAAATACCTTAGTCACAAGCCAGTCTGGCGGACTCTGCTCTATGAAAACAGAAATTTTTTTTTAAAAATATAGTTGCCTGAAATTAAGTTTTGAATTGCAAATAAATCTTAAGAAGTACCAGGAATCCAGAATATTATTGAAGTCATTATGAGCTTTGTGTATTCAGCAGATTTTTTCTAAATTGTGGATTTAAGGCTTCAGAGATATGCCTGAAATATTTGGCTGAAGTATTTTCACTCCTCAGCTGAACTACAAAATGGGAGAAGATGGGATTTTATGAGTTTAATATAAACTTATCATTCTGAGCGAGTTGTATGCCTTATCAACAGCAAATTTCCAATTGCAGTACTTACCACTACACTGTTGAAAGAAGTATTGGGATCTGGTGCCTCCAAAGATTAGCAGTCACATTGCCTAATCAGTTTGACTAGGAAAGAATCGTTAAAGTAGGAAACGTAATCTGATGTGCAGGTATGTTCAAAGGGACAGGAAGGAAAATATATAACCTCAGGGTAGTTTTGTTTAATTTAGAGAAATATTCTGTTGTTAATCTACCCACACATAGGTAACAATGAGGTGATTATATAGCAAACACACCTGCAAATAAATAAATAATTTTGAATGCATTTATTTCCTTTATTTATTTTGCTCATGACATAGTCAAGTAAACTGAATTTCACAATTTTTCCCTTCCTCCAGTGAATATATTAATTCTGTAATTCTGGGAGTGCAAAGCAGAGCAACAGGTGAATTTACTGATTGTCAGATTGATTGATAACGGATGAAGAAAGCACTCATAAGAATTATTTATAAATGTCAGAAGATAGATCTCCACTCACATACACACACACACACACACACAAAGGAATAAACCTCCTTTTTTTATAGATGTTGACAGCTATGAAATATGCATTACATATTTAACTTAATACCAGGAAAGAAAAACTAGAGACAATATGTCAGTAGCTCAGGCAGAGGCAATATAAAGAAGCTGTTGACTTTCATTTTCATCCTGAATAGGACAGGGTGAATCCTGTATTATTTGCCCTGTAAAATATGGGATTCACCCTGTGACTTCAACCATAGACCAAGATGCCTCTGACTTTTATCATGTCTGCCTAGAGGTTTTCCTTGGACTGTCACAGAAGTCTTTGCTACAGCACCTGTGAGGATGCTTTTGTTCTTTTTCTGGAATAAACTTCTGAAATAGATAGAATGAGGCCCAACAGAGATGTGTCTGCTCCTCTCTACTGACTGCAATCAGGTCACTTCTAGCATGGATAAAAGCCATGCAACAATCCGTGACTTTGGAAATAACAGAACAAGTAATTTCTTGCACTTTGTTACTTATACATAATATGAGCAAATGATCTTAAAGGATAAAATTATCTTCTGTGAATCACAGCCTGGAACAAAGGAGTAAGAATATGTCCTGTAAATCATGAAGTATGTCCTTAGGAAAGGGCTCCAAGCTAAGAGCTTCATACCATCCTTGAGGCTACAACTTTCTTCATATTATTCCTTAGCTAGTGTTAAAAGAACTTTTTGCTTCCTGTGGCAGATGTTGCAGAGGCTTCTTATATAAATCCAGAAATTGGGAAACATTTTATTTCATTACAACGTATACTTATGAAAGTCCCAGCTCAATTTGGGCCTGCAGAGTTCTTTAATTTCTACACAAGATTCAGAAAATCTCATCATTTTCTCTGGACACTGAAATTTTTGAGAGAGAAGGACCTTTCTGTCAAGGTCATGGAAACAACAGCAGTGTTTTCAGCTACAAATATCAACCTCTCCTCCATGCAGGTCTGCTTTAACAAGACTAAAATTGACAGGATGTCTAAACCAAAAGGTAACACTTTTATGAGCAGGACTGTACCAAAAACCCTTAAGCCTCCCTTTGATTAATTATCAACTACTCCTGGGGAGATTCTAATTGAACAAAAGAGGAGAATTTTTCACAGTCAGCAACTGGAATAACTTCCCTGCAGAAATGGCAGATTATCCAGCACTGCACTCTTCTAAGATACAGCTGTTCAGGATGCTAAACCATCTTGTCTAGACCATGTTTTAAGAGAAAAGATTGGACTAGATAATCCTTGAAGTGTCTTTCAACCTGGTATTCTATGTTTCTATGAATATATCATGTTATATTTCATTCTGCTTTCCAAATTTCAATGAAATAATTTTAGGAAAACTGTATTTAATGTGTTGTATTTTAATAAGTACTTTCTGTTCAATCAAGATTTGATATTGTTAAAAGACTTCCTAAATTTTTAGAGGATTTTATTTCAAAACAGACTCATGAAGTCCCACGTATTTGCTTTAACTCTTGAGCTCTTGTTGTTGAACTGTTATGAGACAAGCTAATTTTTGATATACATGCAAAGAACATGATTTTAATTTGAAATACAAAATGAAATTATTTAATTATACATACATATGTAAATAAAAATTTATACAAGCCTACACATACAAGATACAGTTTTATCCTAGTTATATGAATGCATTCTATGTCATGAAGTTTTTGCCCTAGTTACTGTCTGTTAAGAGTTAAGAATTAGAAAGTTTGGGGGTTTTCAGTTATGTACAAGAACTTATATAATATGTTTAAAATTGAATTGTGATAAGAAGATGTGAAATGAGATTCGGACTCTATTTTTAATCTTTTTTTTTTATTTTTTTTAATTTTCTTTTTTTAATATACTGTTCTCTCATAGTCTGTTAATAATTTTTTCCCTAGCAAGCAGATTTTTTATCTTGATGTACTATGTCTGCATTTCAGAACAGACTGACGTTTACCATAAATTTATCACTGTATTTCTAAAGATGGAGATAAAAACCATTATTCATTTCCTGTCAAATCAACATGTAATGGAAGCTTGAGGTTTCCTCCTGTGTGAGGTAAAAGAGAAAAAAACCCAAGCAGCAAATTAAGAGCAGGCTGGGATTTTTATTATTTTGGAGAAAAGTTCTTAAAACAAAACCAATGAGACTCTAACCAGAATGAAAAATTAATGAGACATTCTAAATAGAATCCATACAAATGGCTTATAGTCAAGAAAATATATTACTGTATTTTAAGAACTCAGTATAGTTAAAACCATATGGGAACTTTTACAGTTCCTTTGGCACTGGCATGATGCATATTTTTTTTATGACAGGAAGAACATAGGTGATATGTTGTCATCAATAAAGCCTTCCAAGGTTATCCGTATTTACAGAGAAAGAAGGATATTCCTATGTTTGAACTGGTACCAAACAGCATAGCTCTGTCCAAATGCAGTTCTGAGAAGTGTGATATCAAATATTACATGTTCTTTTTCTTAGAATAAGTGTGAAGAAGAGCAGTGTAAAAATAAAGGTGTTTTAGTTAAATTCTTAATAGTTCTCACTACAGATCAATGATACAGCTCATTCATCTAGAGAAAACAGTTGACCAACTAGGACTAAGGATAAATATACAAATAACAGCAATTAAACATTCCAACATGTATTTCCTTTCTATTTCATTGTATTTTAATGAGACAGGATTATCTTGGCATTCTGTGTGATTGTCAGATGTGTGGCAACACTATAAAATTATGAATTAAGGTTAATAATTTCAATGTTGCATCAATTGCTGGTTGGTGAGGGAAGACTATTTTGATTGAATTTTATTATTAAAATTTTATTGAGGGGAAATAACAGTGGGGGTTTTTTTCTAAAAATATTATTTTACATGGCTTTAGGTAAGAATGTGATACTTCTACTGGCATGCAGATTTTAATACTTTCATCCCAATAGGTGTCACCTAGAACTCTTATTCATAATCTTTTTAATAATCTTCTATAGGGTAAAGTTGATTTTATTGTGTCTCAGTGAATCTAAAACCATATTGTTAGCCAAGACCACATTGACTGCATACTCAAAATTTATACTTCAAAAAGAGAATGTATATTTTTGGTTTTAGGCTTTTGGCTTAGCTGAATATTGTGACATCCATGTTTTCCATTAAGTAGAGTCTGGAATTTAAACAGCTAGTTAATCTGCTTCTGCTATATCAGAGGACTTTATAGCAGCCATTTCTTGTGCAAAACACTTCTATTTAGAGAGAATTGCTCAGAGATTACAGATGTTCAAAAATAGTGCTTCAATCTTTAAAGACTTTTTAAAACCCTTTTTGACTTCTCTCAACATACGCATAAAGTGACAAAGCTCACTAGCTAGGCAAACAGAGAAACATGCAGATTTCTGAAGAAATCAACTTAGCTAAGTCTGGCATTGTTTTAACATCTCCATCTTTACAGCCATTTATTGTACATAGCCAAAGAGAAGATCATAAAGTGGACCAAAACTTGATAGGCTAAGTTATAGATTTTTCACATCAAATTAGTGATAGTAGTTCTGAAATGCACACCTTGATATTGGATACAAACTGGGGCAAAGGCTTCAGTGGCTACAAGAAAAAAGTTGAAATAGAATTGTTCTGATGGTTATTAACACTGCTGCAAAGGAAGCTGACTGTGTTTCAATATGAAGTTGTACAGTACATATAAAAAATATGTAACACGAAATTTTATGTCATTATATGTAAGATGAAATTTTCCCTACCGCAAGGTTTTTAAAGCATAACTGAATGAATATACTCCTTCTTAGAAAGCTATATAATGCTTATCTGGCAGGAAAATGTAAAAATTTGCATTTTAAGGGTCACTTGACAGACATATGTGTCATATCAAAAGTCCAAAAACTAAATAGCATTTCCAATCTTAGCCTCATAATACTCAACCTGAAGTTAAAAATCTGGCTATCATGCATGCACATTGGCAAAAATATCTAACACACAACCTAATTATCATTTCTCTCTAATTCAAGGTGGCCTGTACAATTTTTATGTCTAATTGCCATACAGATTTGGTGTGATTATGATATTATCTGTGCATTTCAAAATCTCTTTGAAGACAGAATAACTTAATGCCATTTCTGGACTACATCCAGTATTGTACCCTAAGCAGCACGAATGTTGAGCTGATTTTATATCCACAGTAAATAAAAATGTCAATATAAGCTAATTTGAGTGGGAAAAAAAATCATTATTCTTATTTATACTTATATCATCTTGACACTCTTATGGTCACTGAACTTTCTCTAAACTTGTCAATCTGTGAGCTGTTTCCCAAATCTGAAAAGGGGAAGAAAGAGAAAAACTCCAGAAGAAAATGAAAACTTTTGTTCTATGAAGATAGTACCTGGATTCTTGAATTCTTGAATTGCTTCACATATACTGTTGCTATTAATATCACATCTCTTCAATATAAAATTATATTTCAGCAGTGTCTGGTACAGTGGCAGAGGAACAGGTTCTGTGTGGCTCAGCTGCTTGCGACTTTATGGCAGAGTATCTGACATGGCTGTTTATGCATAGTTGACAGCTACATAATCCACTTATCTCTGTTTGAATAACTGATTCTTTAGACAAAGGGAAAAACTGGAAAAAAATATTTGGCTTGGGTCATACTAAAACAAATGAGCCTCCTTATTTCCTTTAAATGAAAACAGTGCAAATATTTCACTTTTTGTCAAATTAGTATCCAATTCCTTTTTAAAATTCTTCTTTAGATTTTATTCTCTTAGCTTTGCTTTTCGAGGCCAGCCTTATGAGCAATATACTTACGAGCCATATACTAAGAAAACTGAGTTTGCAGTGAAGTTGGGCTCAAAGCCTCTTCTGCTTTTCAGTACACCTTGTGCCATCCCAAGTCTCTGTAACACTTTGACTGAGCAAGAATCCACTGTGGTGGTACATCTTATCAGCAAATAGCTCAGTGTGCAGAGTTAATTGGCAGGGTAATCAGTCCTGATTGCTCATCTGAAGGTGGCTGAACTAAGCTCACTTCTCCCTCTCTTCTCCTTCAGTCTCAACACAAATGATCACATTATCTTTCACACTCCTATCAAGCTGTCATTTCCATAATCTTTAGGAATTTTATTAGGCTTGAGATATTGACTTATGCATTGTTAAATGTGAAATCTGCCTATGGCTAAAGAGGGATTATTGTATAGCCAGTTTAATTTTAGGTCGAGTCATTACCCCAGTCATTTTGAAATGAAAGGACAAGAAATTTTGTTTCCAAATTTCAGGATGAACATTTTATTTAACATACATTTTTCAACAGAATTATTCGCTAGTTGCCTGATGGCAATGTTTTATTAATTATTTTGAAGAAAAATCTGGATGTTGCTTAAATCTGATTTGTCAGATTTAGCTCTATATCTTTTCAGACTCTATTGTACAGAGTTTTTCTTCTGAATATCTTAAAAGAAGTCTTGAAATATAATAAGCACAACAGCAGAATAATTTAAAATAGTATTTCATGCCAGTTGAAAAGAATTCCAAGGAAAAAGAAAGATTGCTGGATATAAAGCATGTGTTGGCTCTTTAGAAGCGGTGACAAATCCCCACCCTTTATGTGAGTAGGCTTAAGGGCAGTGACTGAAATCTCTCCTCACTCCTGACATTTGACTATTGTAAGACTCTGGGGACTTTCTAATGCATGTTGTGTGATGCCTTAAATATACATAAGGCAAGAAATGGCATTAGCTAAGGTGCACATCCTGTAGAGCAGCAGTAACAGAGCTTGAGTCATCAGAGAACTCTGCTTTAAGGGCAGCCAGGGTTGATTTGATTACCGTGGTTCATGCCACTTACGACAAAGTTGGGGTGGCTTATCAGCTGCTTTTTACATGGTGGCTTGTTTCTGATTGTCACATAAGTGTGGATGGAACGCACATGCTTACTATCAAGCTCTGTTTTCCTACCCAGTGTAGGGCAGAGGGGACTATTAATTTTATCGAGAAGCTAAAGAAGGAAGGGAGAGGAATTTCTCAAGCTCTTGTACTGATAGCAGAAACCAATATGGTGCCTTGCTTTGGGGTGCTTTTGGTGCGCTGGCTGCATTTATCTCTTCTGAAGGCTATAGATTAATACAACTAAACCCTAGAAGAGAAAGGGACCTGGTGATAAATAAAAACGCTGCTTATTTGGAGGATAAGGGGAATTGGAAGGGTCTAAATATTTCTTCATAGAAAAAAGTAAAGCAGAGAGACTAACACACCTAGCATTTGTCTTGTCTAACAGACTACCTGAGAAAAGGTAAAAAATCTAATATATGGGGACTCAAAAATATCTCCATTGTGAGTTTTATAAATTAGACAGCTAAAGTTCATTTAATCAGCTCTGTTTTCTTCCTGTTCCTCCTATCTAGAGAACAATATTCCCAGGGCAGATAGTCATGCACAATATTTGTTTGGCTTGCCAAGGACAGCTGGGCAGCCTTAGGCATGCAAGATGCTCATTAATGCTTGCTCGCTATAGGTGTCCCCTGTGCTCACCCATGAACACCTTTTTCTGTTGCTCCTGAACAAAATATTGTTTGTATTGAAATTCTCAAAACTCAGTCTTGTAGAAATGCTCTGAGTGTACAGCTGCTCTCTGCTTCCAACAACTTCTATGTGGCATGATACCCACAAGACATTGTTCTGGGAAACACTGAGGGTGGATAGCAATTAGAAATTCCTAGTTGCCTGTGGTGAGTGCCAGATGTATGTTTACCTTTAGGTACTATCAACCACACGTAGCTTGAAATCCTGCTTGCAAAGGGAAAATCATACAGATTTTCCAGCTCATGAGGAAGCTTGTAAACAATTTTCAATATTCTCCAAAAGTGTTTTTGCATTTCTTTGGAATTCAAAGCTTATTAAATAGCTCAATTGTGATGAGGAATGAAGGCAAAGGAGTCCACCAAAGTTTCAGGCCACTTTGATGAGGACATTCACAGATGCCCCAGGGAAGCTATTTATGCTGGGAATATCTTTTGGGATCAAGTTCTTCCAAAGAAGATTGCAAATCTCCATAGTAGGAGCAAGAAAACTGCCACAAAAGTTGAAATATTTCATACTTTATGGCCTTTTAGCCTCATACTTTCCAAGAACTTGCTGGTCTATATATAAAATATTAATAGCTGAACATCTCTCCTGACTTTCCTGACATGCTCCCTCAGCACCTCTTTGCTAAAAACCTGGACGTACTGAACCAGGATGTCTACCTTGTTCTTAGCAACCAATCTTGTCTGTTCTCTGTTTAGCTTTTCTCCCCCTTAGTAGTTTCATAAATGCTTGGATTTAATTTATTAAATTTTAATTCAAAAACTCCAGACTTGCCTTATATCCATCTCTCTTGTCTCTTTGTTTGCCCTGTCCTTTACCTGCAAGGCTTGGACAAATGTTATAGACATTTAGGCCAAGCTAAAATGATGGCAGAGAAAAATGTCAACAGGATTTGGGCAGAGTTTACAAAGTTTTTGTCTGAAGTGGTCAAGGGAGCTGGTGTGCACATATAAAGTAAACCATTCAGACACCTGGGGATTTTGCACATCAAAACCTGGAAAAACAGCAGACTAAGGCTTTAAGTAGCTTCTGAGATCATGGGGAGGTTGCTGAGATAAACTGTAAAACCAGATTTAGTGGTGTAGTTCCACCTCCACAACTGATTTAATGAACACAACTCTGGATATAAATAAATATCTAGTGGTGATGCAGTAGTTCTGAAACAAGCCCTGAAAGTCAATTTGCTTTACTGAATCATGATTTTTCTAATAAGTTGTCTTAAAATGTGAAAATTCATAATAAAAATGAAAATAAGTACTTGTGTATGTTGCAAGGATAATAAAACTTACTGTTTGAATTTAAGCTGATATGACAATACATCTGTCAAATGTCGTGGCTATGTTCTGTTAGTCTGAGACAGGATTTTTCCAGATCAGTTTTCCATGAAATCTTCTTCCTTAGTTTCTGCAGTTATCAACTCAAGATTTTTTTTGGTTGATGTGACTGTTGCTCATTTAGAAATGGTAAAAACTGTGTTAACCCTTAACTAGAAGTTATTTTCCTTCTGGCTGATGCTGTGACCTCCTACCACTATGCTGAGCATCACTAGAAAGGGTTTAATTGTTCAAAATGCAAAATATCTGTGCATATGGCTTCTCCAATATTGTAACGATAATCCCATGATTCTGTCTGTAATTCCAAATATTTGGAGGAACTCCCTTATGTGATGGTAACTCATCAATAGATCACATTAATGCTCTGTGGATAAATACTGCCTCCCAAAAGCTAAGGTCTGTAAGATTAAACATGGAAATATTTTTTTCCCCAAATCTGGTTTGTTCTTCACAATATTTGAAATATCAGTGAATATCAATGAATCTCAGAAATTTCCTCAGCATGCACAGTGGCAACATCTTCAATAATGTTACTGGTTGATTTTGTACAGATTTCAAAATAGGTTTGTGTAATGGGTTAAAATTCAAAAACCGGGCGGAAACGCCAAAATATGTAGTGGTTATCACATTCGCCTAATTTTCATTTTAGTGGAATAGGATTAAAAGAAAAGCAAAACAGGTTCAATTTAAAAATAGAAACAGTTAGATTTATTAACATACAGTAAAGGTAAAAAAAAAAACCCAACCACGAAACCCTCTCAAAAACAACCCCCTCATCCCTAGCAACAATCTACTTTTCCACGAAAAACAATGCAAAGAGACAAAACATCAGAACTCTTAAGTCAGTAGCACTTAATAAAATAGTCTTTCATTCAGTCTTTTGAGAGAGACAAGTCCCTCCTGATTCTTCTGGTAACTTTCCACAAGAGACACAGTCTGTTTGTGGCTTCCAGCTCCCACAAACGCAGCCCGCCCGACACTGCATCTGTGAGCTTTTCCAAATGCAGCCTTTTATATGACCACATAAGGGCTGTGGATTTAAAACACGGGGTTTCACCTTTTAAAGATGCACAGCTTCNTTTCTAATTTAGCCTGGGCTCGGTGCTGCTCTCCGGAGACCCGGGGCTGGAGGAGGGGCTGGGGCCATCTCTTTCGGCAGCGTTCTTTCGCTCTCCTTCCCTGGCTGCCGGGAGCTGCTGAGGCTCAGAGACCCAGCCTAGCCCGGCTCGGCTCAGCTCCCTCAGGGCCGGCCGCGGCACGGCCACCCTGGCCCAGCCTGACTCCCGGGGCCAGCCGGGCCCTGGGCCCAGGCCCCCTCCCTGCCCGGCCGCGATGTTACCTCATGGCTGGGTTTGTGGAAAGAGGGCGAGTCTCCCAAGATTCCTGTATTTAAGCGGTGTCCCAAGGGGTGTACACTTTTTACCTGATTGGCCAGCTTAGCTGTCAGTTCCAAAACGGATCAACAATTGGTTTTTCCTACCATTTATGCTAAACCAATACAGTTTGTTATATTTTTAAAGTGCTTTGGGGGTGAATGGGAAGAAGGTAATCAAATTTTCTCAGGAAAATCTGTTCTTTGTTGCTCCTAAAACTTTCAAAAAGTTTGCACATTTTCATTCAAAATAAATTTTAAAAAATTACAGAAAAGCTATTTTATCATATAAAAACTGATGGAAATCTTGGCTTTCTCAAAGCCAATCACAGTCTCCTTAAATAAAAGTGTTTGTTGTAATAGTTAAAACTTAGAATATGGTAAATAAAAGGATGAATCACAAAATCAACACCATTTTGTTTGATGTAGAAGACAGTCTCTTTTGTAATAAACCATCTCTGATGAAAAACCAAACTGAAAGTACTGTGCCATTTTTTCATCTTCCTTTTTTGGGTTCAGGGGTTGGGCATACACCTCAGGACATCTGAGTGATCTGAGTTGCTCTCACGTATGAAAGAGGCCCATGCAAATAGACACAGTAAGGTCATGATTCCCTCATGGGGCACAGACACATCACAAATATTACTGACTTCCTAACTGCTGTCACTCTGGGACATTCAATTGAAACCAGATTCATGGCTACTTACCAAAATTTTAGAACCAAAAATAGTTGACTAAATCACTCAGAAAGTTGGGAACAAATGTTTTGAGGCAGAGGAATCTCGATTATTTTTAACTTTTTAGTGTCAAGAAACTGGAAAAATATCAGTCTTAAAAAGTAGCTAGAAAACAGATTTTCTCCCTCTCTTTAAAGAGTCCCCTATTGTTTGTTACTGTTTTGTGCAGTAGTAGCTGTGATCAGAGCTCTGTGGATAAGTTTTAAAATGCAGTGAAAATTAGCATCATGGATTTGTGGAAACCATCTACGAGGGATCTGTCTGATACTTCATGTAATTTGTTGACAGGACCATTATGAAAGTCCTAGAATTAGTCCAACAGCAGGCGAGGAATGTTTTTTTCATTCTGGATTGGAGACCAATATAGAGGAGGATGTGGGGAGAGTGCTTCAAAGACAGCAATTCTTAGAAATCTAGTTGAAGCTTAAAATGAAAAATATGTTTCCCTGCTCCTTGTCTGCTGGTGAAA
>WBMY01017614.1:73929-87529 GCA_013397315.1 Donacobius atricapilla
AAAAAGAGAACAGTTTCAGTAGTATCATATATTCTTAAAATAAAAACTTGTTCCCTTGACAATTCCAAGCATCATTTATAACACATTCCTTCTGACTGCACTGAGGATGTTTGTCTGATAAGGATATTCTATAAATTAAAAATATATATTATACTTAAGTACACAGAATAATATCAGATTCTCCTATTGATGTAATAAAGCTTTAAAAAGTATTCCAGTAAAGTCAAAAAAACAGTAAAAAAATATTGGTAGCTCTTATAACTGTTATCTTGCCCATATGGAAAGAATGTATTTCTAGGAAAATAAAACAAGTTTTAAAAATGGCATAGTGAATTCACCCATTTGCTATTAACTTGAAGACTAAATGCTAAGCTGGCTTGTAAAACAGAAAGGGTGTCTTAATGGAAAGACTAAATGTTTGAATATATTAATATGTTTTAAAATAGATTTTGTCATTAAAGAAAGGCAATGGGACCACAAAGTTAGACTTGATAGTTTGTTGGAAAAGTTTTATGTCTAAGTAAATATTTTCTGTTTATATATTACACTATGACACCACTTCTTTCAGCCATTTTATGTTTTATCTTTATTTTTTTGTGTGTTGAGCTCACTGAGGATTTATAGAAAATCATTACACATTTTGAAAACTGAACTTGAACCAGGGATATATTTATTCCTCATTAAAGGTGAAGGAATCATTAATGCATCATCTGTCTTTTGATTTCATATGGTGGTGTAGTTAGGCTACTTAGATCTTGAATATGCTCGCTTGAGAAGAATTTTTTTCAGGAATTCAGTCTTGAGAAATGGGATCAACTGATGAAATAAAATATATCAACCACCACAGTAGGTTAGTATATGGCAGGAGGAGATTAAATTTTATATAATAATCAGATATTTACTGAAGTTTCTTTTCCATAATTGCATTGTTGTGGCTTTACATCTGATGCCTTTGTGGGTTATCACGAGTCCTTGCATTTATGCATATGGAGATGACACTTACTGAAAGTAAAAGGACACTTATGTTTTGTATACTTGTGGAGCTACTACTTTAACTACTTCACTTGGATCATAAGCAACCAAAATAATGGGCTGATTTTCAAATCTTGCAGAGAATCCATGGCAATCATATTATCTTGCAACATGCTCCTTTTAAAGTTGTGAGGGACATTTCTCTCAACAGTGCCCAGATCTGCAGCTATAAAGCCAAACTACCATGTGAATAGAGAATTCAAGATATCATCATGTTCCATCTGATTTGTCTTCAAAGGTAAGATACTTAAAATTACCAAAGAAACATATAACATAATTACATTAACTTAATCCAAACACTTGTTCTTCTGAATGTATCAGAAATTTCTGAACTGAATTCTATGCTTTCCTCTGATTTGTGGCTCTGTCACTGGGGAATTTTGGACTGGGTTTGCTCCTATTAAGTCTCCATTGCTAACTGGGGATGATTAGGACATCAGTTGTAAATCTGAAAATTAATATATATATAAAAATATATTAAAAGAATCTCGAATCTTTCTTCAGGAATAAACTAACATCCATTTAAGTAAAGCTATTTTTTTTCCAATTCCTGAAGGTCAGAAATGTTTTGGGTAGTGTGGCTTGGAGTTCCTTGTAGATATACTTCACAGTATCCTTAGAAATTACTTAGAATCCCTAAAGAGAGAAAGATCCATGTATGTATCAAATGCCAGTATAATTAATCTGGGAAAGACATGCACATTTGAGTGGCTGGTTCTTATATGGGGATATACTGATCTGTGGGGACATACCTAAGGATAAAACTGTAAAACAGATTAAAAGAAATGTTTAATTGTATTTTTAATTAAATTACAGTATTCATACCTTTTTTCCAAAAGTAGAACAAAAAAAATGTTGGTGCATTTTTATTTGAAAAGGCCCATGCATCTTTCAATAAAAGGAGTTGAGTTTAAAACACAGATTTTTTTGTTCCTGACCCTTTTGTTCCCTTAGAAGAAGAAAACCCCCAAGCTTTCAGCTTATTTACGGTACCACTGCTTCATTAGCAGTAAGTCTCTATGTACTAAACTGAAATTATTTCAAAATTTTGTAAAGATTTAATTTTGGGACTATAACTATAATAAATAAATGTTGGAGAAGCTTTCAGAATCTATAAGCCTCTTCTTATGGGCTGTGTCTGTCACCCGGGATGGATGTATGCATGGGAAGCTGCACAAAATCACTAAGGAGAATGAAGTAAAATAAGGATAGTGCATTTGGGGGGACACTTGGCACAGGGAAGAATTTGGAAGGATGTTTCTGGAGCTCCTACTTGAGTTCCTAATCCCATCCACTCCACCCAAACAAATTTAGTTCTGCTTCCTTTCTGTCTAGCACCCACTATAGCACTGGTTGAATAGCTCTCCATTGGAGGGAAAAGATGAAAAAAAATGTTCTTGGTCAGGAGACCATGCAGTTTTGCAGTTATGGTGGTCCTTGAAGGGACAGAAATATATTTTAGCACTCCTGAGTGGGACAGTGTCTAGAGCTATTCCTCTCCCACCTCCTGAGGGATTATTTTGGTCACTGGACTCCTACTGGAAAACTGCTGGTGCCATATCTTACTTTTCAGCCTTCTCTGAGCAGAGTCAGAACACAGTATTTATTAGACTTTAAAAATTATATGTAGATTTATTTGTATGGTTACTGTGGGAAAACAGACATGATGGACCACTATCTAAATTTCAGGATTCTTTTCAGCTTCTAAATCCCCTCTCAGGAAGGCTCTCAGTGTGCTGGCTGCCATTTCCCATATCCTCTACACCTAAGACACAATAGCAATTCCTACCACAGTAATACTTAATATGTCTGAAACTATTTGCATCTGAAATTTTCCAGAACCGAGTTCTGGGAAACAGAAAGTTTTGCCTAACATTTTTAGTAAAGACAGTTCAACTCAACAGTGTGCAAAAATAAATGCTTGATAAATTATGGACAAATTCCTGTAACTTGGAATTATGAGAGTAAGGAAAGTGCTTTCAGTGAGATATATTGAAATTATGGCTTTACATCACAAGTTGGGCATGGTTAGTGTTTGCCTCACTGGATTTTAGCTTAGCACCTGAGGTATTTCAATAAGCAAGGTTGCACTGGGCACTCATGATTGATATAGATGTTGAATTAAAAAAATTGGTAGTGGTATATGTGAGTTATTTGCAACACTCTCTCTCATTCCCTGCAGCTGTTCTTAAATGTTCACAGTTGTGAAGTCTCACACAGTTTTACAGTCGTAAGAGACACTTTCCTGCGTCTGCAGATGGTCCTGATCCAAAGAAGACCATAGCCTGGTGACTCTGAGGTCAGCTTACACATGGTCTAATTCCAGATGCCTGCAATGAGCTTCATATGAGTTATTGGAATGAGGTAAATCCCACCCTGCAAATTCTTTCATTCTGTTGACTATAAAGGATGTCTAACATAAATTCAGTGATGAATGTTTACCTTTCGTTGCTACTGAGTTCAGTATATTTTCGTCAAGGACAAATGTCTGCTACAAATGTTCCCATGTTTGTTTTCTGCAAAACAGTGGAAAATAAAATGTGCAATAGAAGTTGGTTTGATGTGGGTGTCCTACAAGCTATCACTAAACAGAACGGAATGGTTTCATCAGAATGATAACCGTCTTGTAGGGGGGAATTCTCTTTTGTTTATTTTCTTAGTGTAAAGTGGAAATAATCTTGCAAGGGTCAATAGAGGGAAACAGCTGATATTAATTCTGTGGTGCCAAAAGTCTATGATTTCTCAAATAGTCTGCTTTTGGCAGCTACTACTACAACTGTATACATTTATTATACAAGGCAATTTTGAATTTTTGTTAATCATGTATTAGTTTAATTTAAAGTTATATTATTTATACTATTTTCCCTAGGTCTTCAAATGATTTTGAGTCTAATTTCTATTGTTCTCAATGCCTTTGAGGGTCTAGAATTTGATGGATATATTTAATTTTGACCATTTTCTTCAACCATAAAATTCACTAGTCAATTCATAGATAAGTCACCATGCGCCTATTTTGTTTATACAGATATGCAACTCTGAAAAACAAAGGAAAATGTATTCTAGTGTTGCAAAACCCAGTTAAGGAAAAGGAAAATTCGAATCTGTTTGTTTCCTTTTCTACATTCCTCCCAAATTATTGCCTCTGGTGTGATTGTTACAACCACATTAAAAATACAGTTAAATGGAGTATATCTCAAAACCTCTCTATTTATAATTTACTTTTAGGAAACAAGATTTTGAGAAAATGGAAACAATCCAATCAAGAGAATCAGAAAAAATGTGTCTTGATTTTAAGAAATTTTAGAAAATACAGTAATATTAGGAAACTGGTAACATTTGGCAGTTGCATGGATGGTTCAGAATCTGAAATAGTTTGGAATAAGCAACAATTAGTACTAGCTACTGCATGTAAATATACTGAAAACAAAGGCTGCATTTCAGAATGCTGTCAAGCGTAAAAACCCCTTAGCTATACAGACATCTTCCAAGAGAAGGAGACAATGCAGGGTGTGTCAATGAAGAGTGATGGACTAGAACATACATCGGCAAACCACAGACGCCACAGTACAACCCAGCCATGAATTAATTTACCCAACTGGCAGAAAGCAAAAGTTCAAATCAAGACCAAAAGTGCCAAAAAAAAAAAAAATATTTTCTTTCAAATACATAGTTCCAGACCTGAAGCTGTCCCCAAACTCTTCCCAGATGTCTTAAACTTAGTTGGATATTTCATTGTGGAGTCATGCTGTGAGTCCTCTCTGGCTTGTTTATTCAAGGCTCCAGGAGGAAAGATGAATTCCAGCAGCCTGCAAGGGTACAACTGGGGAGGCAGATGAGGCACTGAGCTGCTCCAGGACTTTCCAGTTTACATTTCACTGAAACAAATACAAGTTTTAGGGAAAGCTAATAATACTTAAGGATACATTCACACTGAACATATTTCCAAAAGTATTTAAAATACATTATTCTTGTAAGGAGACAACTAATGGGTAAGTTATTAAATACTTACTTCTCTGGTACATATATGGTCCAAATACCCCACACAATAACACAAAAAATATGTGTTAAAATACATTCCACCTGTACCTTTATCACATCTGATCCAAAGAATGGCAGATCTTTCCCAGTGAGGACTAGTCATTAGACCAGTGCAGCATTCCCTTCAAATAAATAAGCACACCTTATTTCAGGCAGTACTCCTGCAACTCTTTTACAACAATTATATTTAGGTAAGATTAAAATCTTTCCAGTGCAAATACATTGTCTAAAATTCTACACTTCACAAACTTGTAACAGAACAGTGCTTTCAAATGTATCTAAACTTTTAGTAAGGAGGAGAAAGGAAAGGATCTCAAATTTAATATGTTGTTTTTAATTGATATGTTTATACATTTGTTTATATATATCTCTCAGAAATAGTTTGGGTGGTCACATGGAACACTCATTGCTGTTACTGGAAATTATGTCCTGAGCATGCTCCCTTGAGCCACTGTGCAAGGAATATGCACAAAAGCAAAGTGATGACTAATGTATAAAAACATCTGCAGGTTTTCAGTGAGATCCAAACTTATGGGTCCTCAAAAATGTTTGGACTGAATTGCAGTTAATAATTTTGGGGTTGTTTCTTTTCCACAGTGAACTGTCCAAATAAAGAGGGCATTTTTTTTCATATAGCAGCATAGATTCAATAGCCTTTGCTATTTGTTTAATGCAACACCTGCATTAAAATGTTTTTTGTAAAATATATTGCCAAATATAGGGTTGTGAATTCTTAAAAGTATTGTCAAGGATGACACATTGTCTTTTACTCTCAAGATTGAGATAGCTTAACCCAAATCAGAATGTCTATGCAGACACATAGATGTTGCTAGTCTAAGTTTGGAAAAAAAAGTACAATTCCTGTTATTTAACAGAGTGGGAAAATTCGTTCTTTTTCAAGATAGATTTTTTTTCTTCTGTTGTGAGCAAAGAAAAATAACACAATCACTGCAAGTAGTGATGGTTTGAGATTTTAAGAGCAGCCACTGTGGGAACTGAAAAAGCAGAGGACTTTCACAGTGTTGCAATAAGCTTACATAGATAGAAGTTTGAAACAGAGTTGAATTTTAGACCTTGAAATATTTGGAGCATAGAAATTTTTTGAGCTGCAAAAAATACAAAACAAGCAACTATTGTATGCAGTAAGGTGTACATGTAGTGTTTATTGATTGGCTTAAGTAAAGTAAACTTTTAGCATTCGCCTATTGGCTAAAAAACTTTTAAAAGGCCTTGTAACAAAGAGAACTTTGGCTGCTGTTGTTATGGCGTGAGTTTTACCATCTTTTATGTCTCTGCCTTCACTGAGACTGATAATGAAATAAAAAAACTCATGGAAGGCCTCTCAGTTGCCCCATCCCATTATCGGTGATTAGATCCAACAGCCACTACCATGGAGTTAGGGAATGTCAACCAATGCATGTCAGATGGCATCTGGTCCTACATGGCAGTGAGGTTTGCCAAACACCAATGTTTTGGTATTAAACTAAAGAGGGAAAACTGTGCAGAAATGGTGGACTGCACTGTTGCTAACTAGTAACTTAAAAAAGTATCTTCTGAGATTTCAGTAAGGCTTTTGACTCTGTCTCTCATAGCATCCTCATACACAAACTCAGGAAGTATGGAGTGGATGAGTGGATAATGAGGCAGATTGAGAATTGACCAATTGGCAGATCCCAGAGGGTTGTAATCGGTGGCACGGGGTCTAGCTGGGGCCTATCACTTGTGGTGTCCCCAGGGTTTAATACTGGGCCTAGTATGGGTTGACTGACTTGAATGAAGGGGAGATGCTACTTCCTCAAGTTCAGTGGACACAAATCTGGAAGGAGTGGCCGATACCCCAGAGTGCTGTGCAGCCCTTCAGAAGAACCTCAACAGGGTGGAGAGATGAGCAGAGAAGAACTGCCTGCAATACAGCAAAAGTAAATGCAGAATCCTGTAGAGGGGAAGAACAACCCTCTGCACCAGTACAGAGTGGGGGCTGTCCTGTAAAGCAGCTCTGTGGAGAAGGACCTGTGGGTCTTGGTGGACTACAAACTGTTCATGAACCAGCAGTGTGCCCTGATGGCCAAGAAGGTCAATGGGACCATGGGGTGCATTAGGAGGAGCATTGCCAGCAGGGAGGTGATCCTGCCCCTCTGCTCAGCCCTGGTGAGATCACATCTGGAGTGCTGTGTGCCATTGTGGGATCCTGAGGCTAGGGAGACATGGAGCTCCTTGAGCTGGTCCAGTGGAGGACAACAAAATGATTGGGGGAGAGGAGCATCTCTCTTATGATGAAAACCTGAGGGATCTGTGCTTCTACAGCCTTGAGAAGGGATGACTGAGATAGAACCTCATCACTGTCTATAAGTATCTGAAGGAAGAGTGTCAAGAGGATGGAGTCAGGCTCTGCTTGGCGATGCCAATCTTGTCCAAACAACAGGACAAGAGGCAATGGGAAGAAACTGATGCACCTGAACACAAGGAAGAACTTTCTTGTGTGGGCAGCTGAGCGCTGGAACAGGTTGCCCAGAGAGGGAGTGGATTCTCCCTCACTGGAGATATTGAAGAACCATGTGGGCACAATCCTGTGCTCTGGGATAACCCTGCTTGACCAGTGAGGTTGGACCAGATGACCCACTGTGGTCCCTTCCAACGTGACCCATTCTGTGATTCTGTGATTCTGTGATTCTGTGAGACCTTAGGAGATTCAAGGAGCTACAACATTCATTCTTTACTGTGCTGCAGACACCTGTGGGGGCAGGGTGGGGGATGTTAGGAGGAGGATTTCTAAACTGAGGTAAATAGGAGTGTTTCCAGAGTTCTGGGTCTCAGTGGACATATAAGTGTGGTTTGGCTGTCTACCAGGATGAGGCCATGGTGTGTCCCACTTCCCTTGGTACTCTTTTGTAAGAAGACCTGAGGATGAAGGCTTGTGGGTTGTAAGGAGGCACTGTGTTAAATCCTAGTCCGAACATCCTTGTGCAAAAAAACCCCAAAAAACAAAAACGTGACTAGGAACAGACCTCGCGTAGCTAAGACTGAGTTATCAATACTAGCCTTAAAGGAGTTAAGGTCTTTTTAAAGGTGCCTTCTAGGCTGGGAACCTGATGTAATGATGTAGCCATTTGTCTGACAGTCATCAGGTTCCAGGTTTTGATCTGGGCTTTGATGCTCATGACCTCTGCAGTCTTGGGCAAGTTATTTCTCTGCTCTGTGCTTGAAGAAAGGAACAATGATATTCCTCCTCCTCCTCCTCTTCCTCCTCCTCCTCCTCCACACAGAGAGGTTACGCAAATTCATTAGTGACTGTTTCTGAAGGGCTTTGAAGTAGAAAATCACTTCGTAATTGCTAAGTACTATTTAATAGCTGTTTTATAGTAGGCATTGCCTTCTGAATTGCCCTGTTTGATGTTTCATTAAAATGGCATCATGCTCAGTTACAAATTACAGTGGTAGGTCATGTGCTTGCCAGTATAATGAAGCATGAAAAATTTAGACATGCCTCCCCCTAAATAAATTAATTTGCAAACATTATCACCGCTGAGGCCAGACTGTAGGTCTCTATTTTCTCACTCCATGACCCTAGTCACATACTGGTTCTCCTCTATTTTTATTGATTATTGTAACATTACTTTGAAACTGCTCTTTCCATCATACCATCCAGGATTTTTTTTCTGTTTGAGATGAAATATCGGTCTATTTCTGATCTATAAGATAAATGCCAGAGGTTAAAACAGGACTACCACTTGCAGTAACTGCACTCTTCGCAAGACCAACAAAAACAGGAGTAAACCACCATAAAATAAAAATAAAGTTGTCCTATTTGGCCTTGTTTTTGAGAAAGAACAATCTTTTGGTCCTTATGCTGTAATTTTGGGAAGGTGAGCATGGGAGTACTGCACAGGGGTCACCTCAGACTTTTGCCCAGTGTATTTCATGTTTTGGACTCCAGGGCTGTGTCTGAACTTCTGGATGAAAGTGCCTCAGACTCTTATTCCCCAGATACATCCAGGAAACTAACATCCAGGAAGCTGTTAGTTCCTCTACGCGTCTTCAGGGCTTCACCTGAAAGGGCAGATATGTTGATAGGCAGGACTCAGGCCTGGGCTTGATGTGAAGCTACCTGAGGCCAGGATGAGTATCTGGGAGCTGGAACTTTGGTAAGCACCATTTATCCCACAGCTAGAAATAGAACTCCAGTGGCACTGTGAGACAGACAGACAGACCTTTCTGGATTTTAGAGAGAAAAAAGATTTTTTCCTAAACTACCATTATGGCTCTGCTATTTCATTTTATTATTTGTTTCAGTATATTCAGCCTTAACTAGCAGTTTACAAAAGTGGATATTGTTTTTAGTTCATTTCTCTGCAAAACATCACATCTTAGGATAATAACAGAATTGGCTGTTATGAAGTGAAAACCACTTATTGTGCTCATAAAAATAGTAATGGTATGTTACTTTATTACTCTTTGGAATGATTTTTGGCTTATGAGTAGGAAGTATCTTCAAGATATTTCTTTACAAACATGGATTTCTATCAATAGGTAGAAAACTAGGACATCTTTCAGGAGAAATATACAGAAAAAAAACATGGGCTTTTCCATACTTTTCCTAGATTTTTTATATTGTTTCAGGGTAAGGTTTATATGTAGTGGGACAAAGAATAACCATCACTGTTTGTATTCTCAACTACGAGGACCATAAAAGGAATACTTTGGATGAAAAGGCACATACTAGAGACCTGCATTCCCCAAATGAAAACTGATATTCAGGAGAGATAGCAAAACTTAATGTTCTGGAGAGCAGAACATGCTGTTAAGTGTCTATGGCACCAGTGCAGTGGGAAAATGTCTGGATATGCTATTTGCCAAATAACTGTTATTTGTGAAGGAGTAGATCCAAAGTCATATCCTACTGTTTTGGCGCACTGAGTGATCCAATAAATGAAGACAGACACTAAACCTGGCCTTGATGTATCCTATATAATTAAAGAAGAGATCTTAAAGAACATCTCCCTAGTAAATTAAAAAATACTTTTTTTAAACTTTCAGTGTTGCAGTGTATCATTCTTGGTATTCCCAGCCAGTCTAGTTTTTTTGTGGGACTGTTTTTTCGTGCTTTTCTATGGAATCCCACTGAAAAATGTAGAAAAATGGATGAAACAGTGGAGCTGAAAAACCTGAAAGTGAAGTTTTTATTTGATTTCCTGAGCTGTAAAATAGAAAGGCAGATGAGCATAAAACCAGTAAACATATTAACATAATAGATTTGGATAATTATTCACATTTAGTTGCTACAATTAACTTTTGCTCCCTCAAATCACAAAGGTGAGTTGTATATTACCCTCTTAGCAGGGGGAAAAACAACAGCACAGTGAAAGAAGCAGCTCTGAGTGTTCAAATTAAAACCTTGCATCCTTAGATGCTTCAGCTTGGCTGACCAATTTTCTTTCTCAGGGAAAAAAGTCTTTCATTCTTTCATATATGACTCCTGTTTGGAAATGAGTTTCCTTCCTACAACTCATCTCCTCTACAGTCAAAGAGAGCACCGTCTCTCTGCAGGCTGCTGACAGTGGTGTCATCCAGAGCCCTCACAAGTCTGAGGCTTCATCTGTCAGTCAGAAATATGAATCCACGAGATAAATCTGTTGTACAGCCCTAGTTTTCCTGTTTTACTAAATTCATGATAGATGTGAAATCTTTTAATTTAGAAAAGACAAATGAAAATTTCATGTGTACCCTGTTTAGAGTTGGCAATTTGTTTGGCACATGATCCTTCCTGAATAAAATAAAGGGCAAAACTCTATTTGTACATTAATGTGCCTTACCTAGTCTTCACACAGCAAGAGAGATTATGTCTTTATTTCTGTGCAAGTTTATTACAAGTTTTCTTTTTGAATAGCTGTTGCAGAATAATACTCGAGAATACTGGTATTCACTCCTTTGAAGTTTGTTTGTTATGGGATATTAGAATAAAAAGTCTGCTTTGCATCTTAATGAAATGCCCATATTCTACACAGCCCCCAGCCAATCAGATTTTTAAAATTATATTTCAGGTCACAGTCAGTTTAAAAATTAATTGAAAAGAAATTAGTCCCACAAGAATATAGCTGTGAACTGTAATTTTGACTGACAATGGGATAAAAGACTGTGGATTTGATCACATCACTTTTAAATGCATTTTATATATGCAAAATTTTTAAAATTGCCACAAGCATGCAATTAAATTGATCTTGGCAGACATCTATTAATCTGTGTAATCCAGGAGCACTATAGGAAAAAAAACCCATAGGAATTACTTTGAGATACCTGCTACTATCTATTATTTCATTAGAAATGCACCTGCCATTCTGAAAAAACCAAAACCACCCCAAACTCCAACTCAAATAAAAAACCCCAAACACAAATGCTCTCCTGTTTTATAACTGAAATGATTTGCTAGACTTACAGTCTTTTAGAGGTCTGAGAAGTCATGGCAGTGAATCTGTGATATATATCTACAGTATTTCTAATGATACAGGAGGCTGAGCAACCAAAAAGACATCAATGCATAGCACGACTACATGAAAAGGACCAAAAAATTTCCAGTGTGCAGTTTGTGGTTTATCAAAATTGTCCAAATGTTGATTGTGACAAACAACTGGAATGGGCAGAATCTGAAGGAAATTGCAGTGTTGAATTGGGCCTTACTGAACCATCAGGGTCCCTTTGGCAGTCTAGGCTCAGGTGTTTAAAACATGGGGAAAAGGATAAGGTGTGGGTTAACACTTTGAAGTGAATAAGTACTCTCTTTTTTTTTAAAAAAAAGGGTTTAAATCCATTCCAATCCATTTCTCTCATGTATAACAGTTTTGAAACATCAAGAGCTTGCAAAATTAATACAAATGTAGAAACACATTATTCTTTATCCATAAGTAAGCTAAATAGTTAAAATATAAACCCCTCCCCCTGCTCACAACCAATGACACTTTGTTCTGCATTACTGATTCACTTCTGCTAAAGTGATGGTACATCCAGGTAATACTTTGGCCTTCTAAATTTATCATTTGAGGAAAGAGGATAGGAACTAAATGCGTTCCTCCAAGGCTTCCTTTTCTGTCTTTCAAAGGTGAAGTCACTGAGGTGAAGAACAAAAAAATCAGTAACTCCTTAGAAGAGTTAAAACACAATACTTGGACTCTCTTTTAATGTTTTGTCCTATTGCTTTGCTTTGTCATCCATCTCCTTCTGCAACAGAATCTGCATTAAAATATCTCCAATCCAGGCCTGAGGGTGTCTCAAGGAAGCTCCAACAGCCTGAGGGTTTAGGGAGGGAGATCTGCTTTAACTAAACATCCGCAGTGAAGAGTCAGGGTGATGTATTCACAAGTCAGTTTTCATATTGACTTTTGATCACAATTAGTTTTTTTTTAGGGACATTGGCAGGACTGATGGAGGAAAAATCTTTTTTATTTCAGCTTTAAGGATCTATAATGATTGACCTAGCACCTAGATATATGAACTTAAATGAAGTTGATAGTGAAGAAGTAGCACATAGCTGAGTACTTTTCACTATGACTAATATTTTTTCTGTAAGCCATCAGCTAATAGCTAGAGAGAGTTTTACAGACAAAGTTAATTAAAACATAGCACAATTTATCATCTTTCTGAGGTCTGTTTTGCCTGAGACCAACAATGTATTAAGTAATAGGTGCACATGTAAAAATGTGCTAAGCTAAATTTCCCAAATAGGATGTAAATGTAAATGAGTAAGTGTTATAAACGCTCAAAATGCTATTTGGCTTTCTGGGGTAATAAGTTTCCTTAAAAAAATTGAAAGAGACCCATCAGGATCTATTGAGTCTAACTCCTGACCCTGCACATGACAAGAACCTGTGGCCCTTGCACATGACAAGAATCACACCATGTACCTGAGAGCATTTTATAAACACTTCCTGAACTCTCTCAGGTTTCGTTTTGTGACCATTTCCCTGGGCAGTCTGTTCCAGTGCTCAACCACATGCTGTGCGAAAACCTTTTTCTTGGTTCCAACCTAAACTTCCCCTGACTCAGCTTCAGGCCATTTCCCCTTGTGAGAATGCTGAAGACCTCAATGAGGTCTCCCCTCAGTCTCCTCTCCCAGCTGAACAGGCCAAGTGACATCAGCAGCTCCTCAGGAAATAAAGACCAGAAAATTAAATCAGGAAAAAAAAATAGGAAGTTGTCAAAATCTTGGATAGAAAATGGATGACTGATTACACACTCGCTTTCTATTTTGAAAAGTTCCTGAAAAGAAAACAAAGTGCCCTATTGTCCCGGTTTAGGGCAAATTCTGGGAGGGAACCTCCGAATAGGACCCAAACAACCCATCCCCCTACAACTGGTCTGGAAAGAGACTTTTTAGAGAAAAGTGGAAAAAGCTATTTATTTAACAAAAGAGAACAATATGAAACAATAAAACCTTTAGTTGAAGTGAAGTGGCAAATTGAGAAGAGTCCTTGCCGTAGATTCAGTTCGTCTTTCTCAGTTTCTATCAGTGCCTCTAACACTGGAGAAGAGCGCTGTCGTC
>WBMY01017616.1:0-24597 GCA_013397315.1 Donacobius atricapilla
TTTGGAACAAGATGATCCTTAAGATCACTCACATACCATTTTATGATTTTGCAAAATGCAATCTGAACCATTTCTTTGTTTACTTGATTATTATGGTCAGAGAATTGTTTCCTCTTTTTCCAGCGTAAGATGAAAATTATGAAATATTCTTGTCAATAAAAATAACACCTTAAATGTTGGTATTGGTCATGTTTAGGCTGTCTCCTGATCTTATAAGAAATCTTATTAGAAAATGGGGAAATTATTCAACAGTCATATAAAGATAAGCTCTGCAGTGCAAGAGATCCTCCTGCCTGCTTTGTTAGGGGACTAGAATGCCAGGGCAATTAAAAAAAACTCCAGGACAGCAGAAGAGGATGTGTACAACCATCCTCTGTGATAGAATTCTTCCAGAGAAAAAAGATCAGCAACTGGGCTTTGAACTTCGATGAGACTCAGACAAGGCAATTTCTATATATTGCTCTGTGTGTTAGGTAAGAGGCATTGAAAGTTGGTTCCAGGCAATACTGAACTGGAAAGTCAACTTAAAGAGAATAAAAACAATTATCCACCTCCTGCTTTCACCTCAGTCATGTAAAGATACCTGGCATAGCCCTCCAATTCCTTCTAAGATCAGGGAGTTTTGCACAAGCAGCATCAATAGGTCATTTTTTTTGTTATGACAAATTGGTGTTTAGCCAACTATCACTACCTAGCAGGCTTTTGCAGCAATCTTTTCAGAATTTCACCTTAATTGCAAGTGATTTCTCCTATTTATTACGTTCCTAGTGAGCTATAAGAAATTAATAAAAAGAACACATTATAACTAGGACAGACCTCTGACCTCATGTATTCAATTTTATTAGAATAACTAGAATAGTACTAGCTAGGATAGTTTGAATAAATCAATAATTAGAATTGAGTAGATGGAATGATTTGCTAAATAGTTTAATAGTTAGAAGAACAGTTCAATCTATCTGTAGTAAGAAAAATTAGAAAATAAAGTAACTTTTACTTTCAGTACATGCAGATATGCATCGTCAGGTCCAGGAGTGCACATTATTTTTAAGTTCTTGATATGGTTGACCTAAGCAAGAGCTCCAAACAGGAAAAGCAGCTGGTAAAACTCCTACAGATAAATGACATTTGTTCAAGGGATCCACTGCAGCTATGGGGTCCTGGACTGTGATTTTCTAACACATGGCGGGTCCTCACTGCAAAGAACTGCACTGAAGAGGAAAAAAAGCATAACACCAACAATAAAAACAAAACAGAAAGGCTAGAAAAAAAGTGAAAGTACTCTTTTTGGATATAATTTATATTGATACTTCTAGCCATAGTTAGAAAAAATAAATAGAATGGCACTAGTCCTAGGGAAAAGAAGAATTTCGTGTATTAAAAACTAAATTAATCATGCTACAACACCACAGGTGTTGCAGTAGCTGTATCTCTTAGAAAAATAATGGAAATGTCCTGCATATTTCTGCTGTTGTAAATGCACCTTATTTATAATGTTCTATGGATTTTAATTGCATCCCTCTAGCTCAGTGCTTTTCCTGGACTTAAAAATTACAAATTTTCTGTATCTTTCTTCAGGTTCAACGCTGTTAGCATAGGGTTAAAATGATTCTGGAATCAAGGGAGCATGTACAATAAATTCAGAGCTAGGTCAGTTAGGTCTGGGAGGGAACAAAATGTTAAGTTTCTAGCTTCTGTCGTATCATGTGAAATTGCACCTGCATAATCATATGACAGAATTGGGTGGTTATTAAGGGGGAAGAACAATTGTTTTAATCAAATAAGGGTATACCAGAGTTTCCACGGTTGCATGTTTTAAAACAATGGGGGCTTAATAATTAATAAGTAGCTGTATAATGGAAAGGTATAAAACTTGTTCTTTTTCGATGTTAAATCAGAGTCAGGATTTGGGTGTGAAACCCCCCTGATTCTCAGCGCGCTCTTAATAAAAGCGCTGGCATATAGTCTTCCTGTGATTATGTGTTACATCCTACGCTAACAACACAAGCCGAAGGCTAATGTACTGTTTCTATGGGCTCCTTCAGCATGTACAAGCATAACACAGTAACTTCAACATAAGAAAAATCTTTTTGTCAAGGTCTGTGGGTGACTTTACCACAGCCTCCTCAATGGTCTGAAGGAAGCAGTGCACCCATTCCACAGCCAAAGTGAGTCTGACATTCCACTATCTTTGCCCAAAAATAATTTCCTGCTTTGTTTCATCCAAGGTGATTTTTGAAGGGCCAATTTTCAATGTGGCTCTTCGAAGGAAAAAAATTATCTCCTACACATATAACTGTTTTCTCTTTTTCTCCATTGTTTTTCTCTATTCTGATAAGAAAACTAATTAAAATAGCTGATTCCTTCAAAAAGAAGAGCTGGGAAGTTCCAAATACAATGAACTCCACTAATTGCAAGCCGTGAAGTCAAAATCATTTTGAAATATGTTAAAAGTGCAAAATGGTTTCTTTTAGTTCTTGAGCTAACATAAAGCAGTCATGGATGCAAAATGGTAAATCTGAATAAAACACCAGCACGGCCCTGATCCTGTGCAATGTTGTCCACTGAGCTAAAGAAAAACATGCCTTTCTTGAGAAGACAACATTTTCTGCTGTTTCAAGTATAGCAACATCGTTTAAGAGCAATGTGCCAAGCAAAGATGGCATAATACAGAGTTTTTAGAACATAAAACGCAAGAACAACAAAAGTTTAGACACACAGTTCAGTGCTCTTTCTTTGCCATCCTTAAAAAATTCTTTATATGTTGTGCAGAATAAATCTTAAAATGCTGCTTTTTGAAACCAAAAAGTTACTGAAAGGAAAATTTTCTTCCCACTCTCCAAAAATGTCAGGCAACCTGTTGTGGTCTGTGCATAGTCTGTAGCACACGATCACTAATGACTGGTGAGTGGTTCCATATTCTCACCAATTTTTTTGCCAAGTATCAAAGAAATTACTGAACTGAAAAGAAAGAGATTAAACTAAAAATTAACTTCATCCATCACTCTTTATGAGCCATGAAAAAATACTTCAGAGGGAATAAATCTTTGTATGAGAGGCTACTGCTGTTGAGAACTTTCTGTGCTTGAAAAGCATGAATAGCTTAAAGCCTGTCAGCTGTTCTGTTGACATTTTGCTCTTTTGATTAAATTTCCTGTGCT
Source organism: Donacobius atricapilla (assembly GCA_013397315.1). Lineage (NCBI taxonomy): Eukaryota > Metazoa > Chordata > Aves > Passeriformes > Mimidae > Donacobius > Donacobius atricapilla. The sequence continues at coordinate 3,159 of WBMY01017616.1, forward strand.
GTTGTGTATAATATGAAATGGTGGCAAGCTATTGCTGCATTTCAAAAATACCTTTGCTGTATAAACACTTTAGCAGTCTATTTAAATTCTTAGATATATTATTACTGGCCTGGAGCTCTTCTGAGTAGCAGTAATAGGCTTGAGAAACATGTTTATTAGCACCACTAACATACAGCAGTAATTAGCAATTATAGCACTCTCCTCGGGCTCAACATGTTCTAGGAATCTCAAGGAAAATCTTAATTTTTCAAAGCACAAAGAGGAGTTAAATCTTTTTCTTATTTGTAAATGACATGACGCACAAGATTAGAGTTAGATAAACAGGGGTTGTTTTACAAACATGGACTAAAGGGATTCGCCAGGGCCACAGCTGGAATCACCAGGACAGGAGGGTCTGAATTCAGTTTTCAGTTCCAGTGTCAAGAGTGATCTTAAAGAAAAAAGTAAATAAGCAAGGATTATTTTTATTATCCTCTTGACCAGAAATCTCCATGCATGCAGTTAAGCATTCTTCTTGGGTTGGATGATCTGTAAAGCTGACAATCACAGCGGATATTCTGAATCTTTACCTGCACACAGAAATTTTTTCTCAGTGAAAAGCCACAGATTTTTGAACAACAGTTCTTGACAGAAAAGGCATCCTAAGGATTTATTTCCGTGGTTGTCAAAGCAGACAGACCCGTTTCCTAAGAAAAACACGGGCAATCCTCCTTTCAGAAGAGCAATTCACACCTCATCCCCCTGCTTTGTTGGAGCTTCATTGGGATGTGTTTAGCAGAGTGAAATGGGCCGAATTCACAACTTCAGTGACTGCAGAACCTGGGCTGTAACACCCTATGCATCTCCAGCTCTGACTGAGGTCGGGAGCAGCCCAGATTCTTTCAAGAGTTGCTGAGCATCTAATGAGAGGAGGACTTTCACAGAATATCACCATCCACAGTTTCGGCAGGAGTGATATTGTCTGTGTGAAAGTCTTTGACGAAGACCATCACATCCATGGAAATGCTAAATTCAACTTTTCTCAACTGAAACATGAGTTAGAGGGCTTTGGACTCTTTCCAAACAAGAGCTTCACTCTTTGTGCACACTGTTAATTTCTTTCCCCTTGAACCCAAAGGAAAAGTTTACTATAGAGACAAATATTTGTTTAATAAGGCTACAAGATTAAACTTAATGATTTATCTAAAAACAGGTGCAGGCTTTCGGCACTTACTATCAAAAGAGAAGTGGGAAGATGTTCTTCAGCAGCTGTTCTGCACAAAGTTGTAAAATTAACTTTAGCCAAAGAAACTGAGTTGTCCAACAGCATTTGGCTACAAGTGTCTCAATATAAAAAAGCAGATGAAGACCATCTGATTATATATTTTTTTTTTCCCAGCGCTGCTCCTGACTTGTTTAAACCCAAAATTAATGACAAAACAGGTTCCCTTCTGTGTCCACGGCCTCTGCTCAGGGTTTCCCAGGCTAACATATCCTAGCAGCAGCCACAGGGTCCTTCAGATGCTTCACATTTTAAGGTGCTCAGGACTGTGGGGACACAACATAAATGGTTGACAAAGCCAGTCTGAGATTATGCATAAACCTCAAGGAAACCATGACTTTACTGGGATAACAAATCTGGTTTTGTTAGTGCTCAAAAGAAACTCTGCTTCTGAATTACATCTCCTGGCAGAAAAATGCCCTAAAGCAAAACTACTGCTCACTTCACATCCAGATGGAAGAAATATGATTGTGGATAAAGGGATGGCTATTGTAAACTGATGTATGAGAAAAGCATACTTGTAACTAAAGTGTCTGAATAATCTAATTTTATTTGGCATTTTGAACCCACATCCTAGAATTAAGTATTCCACGTTGCAACAGGGCTTGCAGGTGACTGAGGTATGAGGGAAGTACAGTGCTAAAAATATATATATAATAAATTTTTTTTGTAAATATTCCTTTTTCCCAAGCTACAGCAGTAAATTACAGATATTTACAGCAATCTCTCCTCCCACCTTCTTTTAGCAGTAAAGTTTGAATGGGGATGACAAACATATCTGAACAAAACCTCAGGAACTACAGAATCAGCACTTGGTGACATTGCTCCTCCCTTCATATACCAGGAGGCTTTGTAGAGATCCACTTCTGACATTTTCAGCAATCAAGAAGAAAGAAAAAGATGCAGCCAGCAGCCCTTTGCAAACTTTCAGTTGATGGCCGAGAATGATAAGGGGTGACCTCTAACTCCTGTGTCTGACAGGCAACTCTCCAGTTAGGAGAAGCGAGTCTCACTCCTGTCAAGCACAAACAAGGAAGGATTGGAAAGAAAGAGGCTGCTCTGTATCAGCTTTAGAGTCCTTTCTGCTGGTGTGCATCAGCTTTGGAGTCCTTGGCCTTTCTGCTGCAGCTGAAGAGCCTGGATTTGCCAGAACTTCCAGCCGAGAAGCATTATCTGGAGGGATCACTAAAACCTGAGCCTGCACACGCACAGTGTAATTCCCCTGCACAAAAAGAGGAAAGAGGCCTCTTGAGTTTGAGAGATAGAGTATGTCTAGTGTAGAGAGCTAGGTCCATGCAGGAATTTTCTCTTTCTCCCAAAATTTAACAGAGCAGCAGTCCAACTGAGGTGTTACAGGAAAGGGCAGTTGCACATTCATCAAAATATCAGCAGTTAGTGGTTTTGCTGTATTTGAATTCAGTAATTATGCCTCATCCTGCAGTGCAACAAGAGAAGCAGATGGATAGAATTAATTATGGAAGAACTTCACAAAAGTTAGGTGCAATTTTTCCATCAAACGCTGAGAAATCTTTCAATTCCAGCGCCTTATTCCCTCATTACCTTCTCAAAGATGCTTCTAGTTTCACAGTAATAAGAAATAAATTTTCTTAGCATTTTAATTTTTAAAAATTTTCATGAAAAATTTATACAACATAGTGTTTGAATCGTTTTAAGTGTGTCCTGGTGTAGATGTCACTGACTATTGTTCTTTAATTAATAATTTTGCTTTTATGCTACATTCAACAAGCATCTCACTACCTAGCAGAGACAAAGAGAGAAGGGGTAAAGAATAGTGACAAAGAAATCAGAAAAAGAAATAGAAGGGAAAAAAAATCTGCTTTCCAGTACGAATTTGTACTTTGTGTCACACTATTTAGCTCACCATATAAGCCCTATAAAAACAAATTATATCTTGTTCTTCACCAATAAACAGTAGCGAGAAGGGAAAACTCCTTACCATCAGTTCAGTCAGACCAGAAGAAAGTAAAAATGGGGACTGTGCTCTGCACATGTGATTTTTGTTTCACAGATTTAAAAATTAGGCATAAAACTACAGAGTATGTGCCTAGCTCCAACAATGCATCTGCCACATAAACTTGGCTGCAGCTGGGGCAAAATAAATTAAAGAACAGAATGTTTGGACAGCATTGTTTCAGAAAAAAAAATCTGATCATAATAGAGTATTGTAGCTGTCTGTAGGAAAATAGAAATAATTCATCTGAATGACTGACATTCTGGCAGTAAAACACAAAGTTTCTCAAAATTATATGCTGCTTAGTTGATTTTTGAGGTTTTTAAAGTATTTTCTGAAAATTACCCTTGTGCAACAAACTTTTTATCCATCCAGTGGATAGATACAAATTAATTACTTTATTGATGTATTTATTAGCTAAGATTTATTGATAAGATTATAATTACTCCCTATTTATCAGTGTATTAACTTTTAATGTATTTGTGTTTTAATCTAGCCTTTTACTATATTCAGTAGCAACACAACTTATGAACTTAGAAACTTAAAAAGCAAATACTGTATGATGCTGTTCCTTTAGCACCAGCTCACTTGGTTCCACATCAGGCTTTGGCTTTAAATAAACATCTCTTCAGAAAATCCAAGCAGCAGTAAATTATTTGTTTCACTAGACTTTTATAAGACAAGATTTTCCAACCAGCTGAATTAACACACATTCTAAACTGAAGCTCAGTTTTTAGGATAAGTAACAAGAAGAGAGAGTAATAATATCTGAACTATAAAAATATCATAATACGGAATCATAAATGAGTTGAAATTCTCAAAACAAAACAAAACAAACAAGAAAACCCCAGAAATTTCTTCCAGAAGAGGCCTGTGTGGGATGTTGATATTTGTGAGAATCAAGCCTAGAGCTGCTTTAATATTTGCATCCAAATTCTCATTAAACAGAGCAGAAATCCAATTTTGAGCAACCGATCCTCCCCTGCTCAATTCCCGCAAAAAATTGGAAGTCATGGAGATACCTTTGAAACAGCCCATTTCCATAAAATCCCTCAGGTACTTTTTCCAGGAAAGAAGTTACCGTTGAGCTTCCTTTCCCATATCATCACCTGCTGTGCCTGTTCCTGTTTTAGAGAGGGTGATTTCCTGGGAGCACAGGACTGTGCTGGAGGTCTGCACAGCTGAATGCAGGGGGAGAGGGGGTCATAAATAGTATATAAAAATGGTAAATTGTGCATAAACCAATTGTAAGGGACAGCATAAACCCAGTTTTGCTGTTGAAGTGACACTGATGATTCTCATGTGAGTGAGAGACAACATAAAACCAGCAGAGAAAAAACAGGGTCATGGCACTTGGGCAAATTTAAGCCCAAGTTCAGCCAAAACTCCCAAAACTAAACTAAAAATAAACTCTATTCTGTATAAAGACATTTCTCTCTCCCTAGGCCTCAATCTATTAATTATAGGAAGGATAACACTTTCTTCCCCTTTCTTTTTTATTGACAAGTTGCATTATGTGAAGCCTTCAAGCCAGTAAATGATTCTTATCATTCCAGTTGTTATTTTTTTCATGTGTCAACTTATTTAAGATTTTGAGTCCAGCTGCAATACATCTTCAAATGAGAGGGCACCTCTTCTCACCTCAGAGGACTCTCAATCGGATCGTCTGTCTTCAGAAAACCTCGAGCAACCACAGGAAAGAGAAGGAAGGGAAAGCAAGGAGAAGAACAAAAGGAAAAAGTCTCCTTCACTCAGATATATATTTATAAGCAACAACCAAACAACAAACACAAAGCAAAATAAGAAAAATTTTTGCAGACAAAGTTAATTCTGCAAAAACACTTCTGCATTATGGAAAATCTATGTAGCAAATTGTTCTGACTGAAAAGATAAAGTTCTAGGCTGAGGAACGGGGAGTAAGTCTCCCCCTCCTCACATGAACAAACAAGTTATTGTTTTACTGAGCAGACTTGTCACTGGAAACACTCACAGGGTAAGATTTCAAAACCACTGAATGTATACAAATTAACTGACATTCTCACTGACCTTTTTTTTTCTTTCAGGAGAAACAGCTATTACTCTTCACTGCTTCATGCAGTATTCTAACAATTGCTGCATTTCATCAGCTTTGGCTATTTCAGAAATCTAGTCAATAACATGGTGGGCTAAAAGCAACCCTTAGCAGAAATATTTTTAAAAGATGATCAGGTTACTCAGGTTCTTATGATCATTCACCTGCAAGTAGGAAAAAAGCCCTTTTTCTTTTGCATAATGCAGCTGGGCAAGCTCCAGTCTAAGAACTAAAATTAACAATACAAGAACTCTGGCAGCACACATGGGAATGAAGGAGGAGCAGGTCACAGGATCATCAGAAAAAAAAATCTGCTGCTTTTATTTTAGACTCAGGATGCACAAATCTCTCTCCACTCAAGTGCTGGTATTATTTTTCATCCCCTTGAAGCAAAATGCAGTTATTCCTCTTGGCACAAAGCAAGTAATTGAGATGACAACAAGCACAATTAAAAAGTCTACAAGATTCTGCTCAAGGTTCTCCCCACACCTCTTAGAGTGGCAAATCCCTGGCAAAATTTACTTTACATAGGTCTGTGCCTGCAAATTGAGCCAATTCTTCTACCTCTGAAGTGAATCTCAACGGACAATAAAAGAGAAAGGAACCCCCAAGAGAATGTGAGCATCTTCACAGGAGTAGGTGGTGGGATGGCAACAGATCCCAGGCAGGAGTTGAAATGAGAGAGATTCAAAATGGCCATGAAGAAACACTCCAGCATTTTACCAGTAGAGCAGAAGGCCCTTCCAATCCCAAATATCCTATGACCCCCCTGGAACGGATAATAATCCTGCACCTGGTATTTTTGGGGTTTAGTTTCATTTGTGACCTCACATGTTTTTGATCTTACACCACACAAACATGGCATTCAAAAAAGAATAATTGCTTTCTTTGAGGGTTTTGGACTCAGATCCTTGCTTCAGCTACCAGTGTGTTGTGCATTTCAATTTTTTTTCCTGTATTTGACAGATGGATGCATTAAGAAAGATTAAAATAGAAACTATAAATTGGAAACACCTAATCACATTGCAATAAGACCTAATTTTCTCAAGACAAACCAGTTTGACAAATATCTGCTCTTTTATTGCAACTACAACTGCAACTATAATTGTCTCAGCACACTTTTAACCACAACTCTAATTGCAGCTATAATTGCAAGTCTAGAATGGATCTGAAGAGCCACTAAGTAAATATACAGGACAGGAAGACCACAGACTGGCTAACTGTGAAAACTGTGGGTTTGGTACCGTATAGTGATCAAGGTAATAATGAAGAAATTTGAATTAATTTAGATTTTTTTTGTTTTGAATCCAAATTGCTGTGTAGCCTGGCTCTGAAACTCTCCATATCTACGTTTAACATAAAAGGCTAAGCTTGGCATTCTGTCATAAGCTAGTCTTAGCCATCACTGGATAAAATCCAGCCCACCACATCTTACCACTAGGCCACATTTAATCTTTTAAATCCTTGCCTCATTTACTGTGCTTCCAACTTCAGTTGTGTTATTGCCCCATAGACGACAGCTCTCTTCCCTACTCCTGATTTAAATCCAAGGCATATTCCCAGTCCTGATTTAGCTGCAAAGCACCCCAGTAGACAGCAGTTTGGTAGGAATACAGTACATGCTTATTTAATTACAGGCAATACCATAATGCATATGGACAAGAGAGCTAATTTGACATTGAACAAACAACAGGAAAGGAGAAGCCTGTGCATAAGACTGTGAATAACAGGGATGTAATTACATCATGTCATATCTATATGCATATAGATGATCAATAAGGCTGCTCCGGATAGCACTCCACCAGATACATTAAAGATGTACTTTTGTCTCATGCAATAAAAGCAGTAGGTTGTCAACCTCCTCATGGAATAACCCTGCCAAGAATGGTATATTCTAGCTGGAGGTTGTCACAGGTATTTCCTCTCTAGACAGGAAAGGAAGGTAGTGGATTCCTAATGTCATTTCATCTCTCAAACAAATTTTATTTAATATGCTCATTTTTCACCCCAGCAGAATAATTTCTCCATCTTTGCAGGCAACACATCCCTAACGCACTTCTCTCTTTTCTTTGGTTCTTTGTTCTAATCTCATTTTCTTCTGCAGCTTTCATTATTTCTATTCTACTTCCACTTTCCTCATCCAAGCACTATTTAAGTTTTCTCTCCAGAGCATTCAATACCCTAAAGTTATCCATCTCTCCTGCTCAAATTAACCAGCGTGACTGTATCCCTTATTTATTCCAGTTTCATGTTTCTTCCTCCCTCTGCTTCTCCCAGTCCATCAACATTTTTAGAATTCCCATCAATTAAAGGAATTTTGCATCTATAAAGCACAAAATTATCTCTAACGTAGACATGAGACAGCAACAGCATGGGATGAACCATGGAAGCACACAAGGGATCAGCATTTTAAAATATTTTGCCTCTCATGAACGTGTACGTTTCATTCCCTATTTACCATAAATGGTGGGTGTGGCTTTTTTAATTAAAACCAGATTTACCTATGAAATTCACTGTATTATCTACGGTTCCTGTAAAGCATGGTATATGGAAAAGCAAGAAACATGCACCCAACAGAGCAGAACTTTGTCTTTAATTAATTCATGCTTACAAATTTCAAAGTTCTTTTACACATCGACCATCCAGATGGTCTTATAAATAAGTAAGAGCTTGGGATGCCATTTTTAGAAACAAGTTGTATGAAAGATGTAAAGTAGAAAGTGCACTGAGATGGGTGACATAATTTATTGACAATGGTGTGGAGAGAATCTATTTTGATGCAAGGCAAACACTAACTTACATTATTTCCAACACACCCTTTAATATTCTGAAATTTGATGGGAAGCTAGAGAAAGAGAATGCCATCCAGGACTGGCAAGACTCTAAAATACGTGAGGAATATTAGGCACGAATGTATTTTTCCTAATTTAAATAAAATATTTATATTCTATAGATTTATAATACGGGAAGTCTAATTTCTTTTTTTTTTCTTGTGCAGGTCACTGCTTTTCTTCCTGGAAGAGCGATCAGAAGAAAAGGCTTCTTTTATTTCTTAAATAATAAAGAAGGTTAGTCACTTGATAAAACCATGCAAAGAACCACCAGCGAAGCAAAGTTATTAGAGAGCATTTTGCATAGGAGAAAAGAAAAGAAAATATCCCAATTTACTCACGTCAGAGCTCACATATCAAATGAAAGTTAAAACATTTTGGATGCTGATTCTAAGAGCTGCTTTCCAGCTATCCACACATGTCACAAGGAGGGTAGAATTTTCCTGATCTTGTTTAAAAAAAAGTTCAGTCAGGAAAGGACCTCAGCATACCTACAGAGTTATTTTTTTAGACAAAGCTTGCTAAATCACAAACTGTGACGTTCAAAATAGCTGCTACTTAAGGCAATTTGTTTTAACAGTGTACAGAGCTTCTTATTTTGGTGATAAAACGTAAGGAAGTGTGTATTTTAAATCTTTGAATTTCTCTGCCTCCAGATTTCCTGTTTCCAGTGGAGCTTAACTTTTGTTTAACTTGCAAAGGCATTCATGACTTGAAGGGGGAGATTTAATCAACAGTGAAAATTGGCTGCTATGCCATGGCCCTTGTGGCAGTGCGCCTGAACACGTGCTACCAACTCATCAAGGAGGTGGTGAACAGCTATCATCTATAATGTTTGATTTATCTGCTCTAGAAGGGAATGATACTAAACACCCATCAACAGCACAAAGGGGATACAGTCCATCAGAAAAACACAAGAGAAATCATTGATTTTCTACATTTGTGCAATAGCAAGGGAGCTCTCAGACAGGAATACTCAGGTGACCTTGGGGAAACAGGCGCAAGGAATGAGTTCATTATTTTTGCTTTCCCATATACAGACTTCTGTGGGGCATTGGGTACGCAAATCCCCAGCCCTTGGGAAAAGGGATCATCCCTTTGACAAGCACTTCTAGAGACACTGACACAAGTGGATTGAATTCCCTCCTTGGCCTCATGCACATCATTACAGGGCACTACACTGCCTAAAGGTGAGTGATTCTGAGAATATCTGACACCATCACTTCATGCCCTATATCTAACAATGTACACGGATGGCAGTAATGAAAACAGAATAGTAATGTTTGCTGTGACAGAGTGTGAGGATCAGAAGCATATTTACCAGCTTATTCTCTCTCTCTGCTTTGGGCGTTTTTGTATACACAAGAAATTATGCTGTGAAAGAAGAAAGGAACTGAGATATAGCACAGTCTCTGGTTAAAAGCCTTCCCAACAACTATTTATTCAAAGGTATAAAAATTTAGTTCTATTACAGCTGTTTTCTAATAAGATGGGTTTTGTTTGTTCTAGAGTGTTAAAATCTTGCACAGTCAAATGCTGTAGGAATAAACATTATCCTAATCCATGAGGCTGCATGCAAGAGTTTGCTTGTCTGGCATAGTTTAGATGCATATCTTTCAAGTTATTCCTTAAGCCAATAAACATTCTTCCTAGATTTTTCCCTTCTGAAGTTACTAGATCATTGGTTCATATAGTCATGCTTGTAAATATTTGCAATAGATAACTTAAGGAGTTCAAAATCATTAATTTATAAAGAAAAGTGGATGACAGTTTTCCATCATTTTCTTTTTCCTTCAGCAGTGTTGATCATTGGACCATAATAGCCTCAGTTGCTGATGTCCTAATGGAAATGAAACAACTCTGCATTACACGTTGTTTTCAACAAGGATTCTGTGTTATACAAGAGTCCTCTGTCAAATCAAAATCTCATTGACAATCTCACTGCCCCTGTTCAAGGTGATGGACACACTGTGTGACTCATTACCAACATGTCTATTTGATTTTTATCCAACAGAAGACTGACTGAGTTTAAGTAAGCAGCTGGCACCAGTGGAGAGCAAAACTCTGACATTTCTCCAGCTGAAATAGTGGAGGGTTGTATTGGTAATTACAGCTTTTGAAGCATGAAGAGCTGCTGTCTCTTCATACAAATTTTTACAGGAAAAAAAACCTGAGGCTTCTTTAGATTGAAACTAAAAGATGGGTCTTAAGTGTACACAAGGGTATTGGGAATTTTGTAAAAATACGGACATCACCTTAAGTGCTCAATTGAAGGAAAAGCAGTCAGACAAAATGAAAAAATAAATAAAAATCAAGGTGTCTATTTATTGAGATGCAATGTATATAGATCCACAGGAAATGGGTGCCCCATGGCACTGCAGTCTTAGAAGGAACAGTAAGTTTGGGGTTTTTTTAAGTTCAGAGCAAAGCAATAGTGACAGGGCTGCAGTCGCACAAACACAGAGTTTAGATAGGCATAAATTTGCATTTCAGCTTCCTGATTTTTGTGTTCACCATGCAGACTTAATTCCAACCCTTTTTAAGCTAAGCCTGACATTTATAGAATGTATAAATAAAAACAAATCAATACTACCTTGGGTAAGTATCCCTTTTCCTATTTCAGTATGCTTCTTTCTATTATTCATTTAATGCATTGCACTATGAATGTTTTCAGAACAAACCTTCACTTTATCTTCCAAGGAAACAGGAATTTAATTCCAGTGTATAAAGTTTCTAAACATTGCCAAAAAGAAAGTAAGAAACCACCTTCGTAATGCCTTATGAATGTGCTAAATAAGCATTTATTGTGGTAAGGATTACAATTGCCTTGAAACCTGTTACTTTAAAAATGCTTGTCCTTCAGTTCTTCAGGCAATCTATCTGCAAGTCAGCATGAAGATGCTTTCTCAGAACTGCTTAGCGCCCCTCTTCTCTTTATTTTTACTCCTGAAACAGGATTAAAGCATAGCACCAGCTCTTAACATAATTTTTTTCCTAGTTTTCCATTGGCCATTGAGCTGTAAACCTGATTCTCTCTTGGCTGTGTTTATAATATTTGCCTGCACATACAGATTTACCTGTGCCTACCTGCTTAATTTTCACATAGCATTTAAAGGATTGCAACAGAGGCCCCACGTTAATAATCTGTCAACTTTGTAGTAAAGATGTGTGGGGCTATAAAAACCCATTTTATGTGTCCCACTGAAGATATGACAACAGTTTCAGGAGACTAATATATGCATAGCTAGTTAGGGCCTTATTTCTACCTTTCCCTGTCCCAAACTAGATTAGCTGTTCAATTAAATCAAAACAAACAAAAAACCCACCCACCTAACAGCCCAGAGGCTCTTTTGGAAGCCTTTCTTCCCTGGCAAATGAACATGGCCTGGCACAGAAGCACAGTGACTGATCTAACCGTGTCCGTGTTTGGCGTATAATGCTTTCAAAATACAGATTTTCTTATTCCAGATTGAACTCCAGATACTATTTCCACACTGTTCAGGTTATTTTAATTCTGTTAAATTGAAAGGAATAACAATAATAATTAAAGCTATATGAAACTAGTTCTGATATAACTAAAAAATAAATACAGAAATATCCAATACATTTTTATATCTGTCAAGCAAAGCCAATTAAAGTCTCCCTGTAGTGAACAGAGCTTTAAAAATCTGGGTTTTCTCCTGGATTACACTGTGAGCTGCCTTCTCAGAATGATTCATCATGATCCTCATTATTTCCAGGTTCCAATTTCCCTGTGCTTGGCAGGGTTACCCCAGCAAATGACCACTCATTTGCAAACAGTGCAAGCTATGCATTGCCATAAACAGATTATTTGTGGTTTTCCCAAACTCTAATGGGCCTCCCAAATCGAACAATGCTTCCTAGAGCTGTAAAAATCTATTTTTAACACTATTTTCACTTTTACAAAGTCAGCCTGTTTTTCAGTTAGTTTTATTTGTACTTTGCAGTTTGGATTCCACAATATTCTTCAGTACAAAATAAAATAAATGCATGATTGGAATGGAGGGCTGCATTACTACAGAGCACTGTCCATTAGCCTTAAAACAAGAATGCCACATTTTCAGAGCTTGATGCCCCTTGAGAACTCCAGCAAAGATTTATGCTTTTGGTAAAGTTGGTAAATTGCTATTGCATCTTAATAACAATGCATGATTATTTAATTTTCTTTCCCTCAGCTTCAGTACTCTTTTTCCCCTTCCATATTTACAGAAAACTTTACACTTCTTGATAATTAGGCCATCACATATAGCCCAAGAAAGAGCAGTTTCATTAAGTCTCAGAGGGAAAATTGTTGGAAACTGGGAATAACAGAGATTAAAAAATAGTTGCAACATATGCAATTCTCCTTTGTTATATTTCAAGGAACATGTAAGAAGAAATAATTAGAAGGAAAAAAAATCATTTTCATAAAGAGTTTGTACAGATGTATTGTATTGCGTGCCTGGTGCAAAGTCCTCGAAAACAGCGGAATGCATAATTTCTTACTTAGTGTTAGTAACCTTAAAGATGATTTCATCAGAGGTCCTCACTTTCAGACCTTAAAACACTAAAACTTCCCCTCTCCCCCACTGCCTGCCCAACATAACTCCTTCAATAGCCAAATAATGTGTGTGTCTAAATATAAAATTGATTTTCTTCCACATCAAGGTTGGTGATTATATTTTATGAAACATCAGGAGGTGCTTATTACCTTATGAGAGTGTTGTACACACCAGAACTGCACACTCATGCAGCTTGGGTTTTAGTTTCTTAACACATCTCTGGGTTTGAACAAGGTGGCATTTAATAATGTTCCCTGGAAAATGGCACTAACAAATGTTAATACTTTTTTCCAATCAAAATGCCTGTTCATTGAATGTAACTGCAAGTATTTCCCTCAGTGCAGTAACTGTGCACGTGACTCTGGCATTGATGAATTCACAGTGTTTTTGACTATTATTAACTTTTTCCAGTTTTGAATAAAAGCTTCCTTTTCCTGAAGATAAAATTAGTTTATAATTTACAATGTTTGCTTAGCACAGTGCATGCATTTTCAGGCTCTGATAAAGCTGGTGCTTTCTTTCTTGATGTATTTTCTTTGACATGCATCAGCAGAACTGATTATCAGTGCAGAAAGCATCTTTGTGCAGTTCCAGAAAGCACATTTTTGCGCCAACTAATGTAAAATATTATTTGCAAATATTTCAATATAAACAGCATAAGTAAGATTTTTCATTATAATTTAGATCAGGAGTAGAGTTTATGTTACATGTTTAAGAAAACTTATTTTAAATAAGGTTTTGGGAGAAAAAAAAGTCCTCATTACAAAGTGCACAACTAGCTTAAAAAAAACCCCAAAAAACCCCAAAAAACCCCCACAGGCCTAAAAATGTTACAAAAAATATAAAGAAATCTACTTTATATTCTGTCATAAATTCCTTGGCAACTATCACATTGATTTCATATCTCTGCAGCCTATTTACTCATTGAAGATGTTAGTTGTTTCTATTGAATAAGTCCGGATGGCACAATTGCACTGCTCATCCAAAAGAAAAGCAAAGGAAACATCTTCTGCTGGTTAATCATTAATTTAGTGTTAACTTTAGAAAAGGAAACCTTGAGTACATGGAGATATTAAAACAAAGGTATATTTAAAAATATCCAACATGAGCTAGGGCAAAAAACCCAAACATCTCTGGCATGTGTTGAACAAAGAGTAACACAAGGCAATGCTATGTGCATCAGCAAACATATGTTCTTTGATGATGAAATAATTATGTTGTTGTCTACATAACACATGCCTGAATGTCCTTTAACTGAAAAAGCAGAGCTTTAGGAACAAGGGGATGGAACACCTGACAGTTCTGCATGCTCCAGCTGAGGAGTGGCATGCTGCAGAGAGTTGCCAAAACACAGCAGCTCATAAAATGAGACAATGAGCAGGGCAATCCTTGGTGTGAAATCAAAAACCCACTGCTTATTTGCACGTGGTGCACTAATGACAACACAACTGGAGGCAATGACAAAATCTGAAAGTCAGAGAAAAGTCAGAAACTCGGGTGAGGCAGATGTTTGTTTACAAACTCATCACCCCACTGCCTTAACAGACAACCAGAACACTGCACCCAACGTGGAATTAAACTTTAACAACACCTGGATGCTGCAACAACTACCCAATGTGACATGGTGCTGTACAGAAGCCATTCAGTATCTGCCCACAAAGACAGTTCAGCCATGCCCTAGTTCAATAAAATACCAACTGTGTGTCACTTCACATTCCTGAAGGAAGTGCTCACATAGTCAGGGGTTTTTTTCTCCTCTTCCTCCTCTGCTTGGTTTTTTCCTCCCTATCTGGAACCAAGAATTGACTACCTAATAACACTAGAGGTCAGCCATAAACTGGTTTTAATTTATTTTAAGTAACTTTGAACTTGGACAAGTCAGTTTCAAGAACTTCCATGGCATCTACAAAGGCTGGAAAAAGAACCATCTTCTAAACTGAATATTAGGAAAAATTTGTGCCTCAAAAGGATTGTCAAGCACTGGAAGAGGCCGCCCAGGGAACTGGCGGAGTTACCAACCCTGGGGGTATTTAAAAGATGTGCAGGTGTGCACTTGGGGACACGGGTCAGTGGTGGACTTAGCAGTGCTGGATTAATGGTTGGACTCAAAGATCTTAAAGGTCTTTCCCAACCTAAATTATACTGTGATTCTAGCAAATTAAAAGTAAAAAGCCTTTATTAGGCAAAATGAGTATGAACTAGCAAGAGAACCTTAGCTTCTCCATTTTGGAGTAGTGTAATTACTGCACAATATGATACACTAAATTATTCTAGTTGGCTCTGCCATCCTATACTGAAAAAATAATCTTTAGTCAGAAGGAGATATAAAAGAACCATAGCAATAATTACTGTGTACAGATTCCATCTGGAAAAAGAAATTGTTTCTGATAAGTTTAATAAGTTATGAAAAAAGTAATTAGAAATTTCCATAAATAAGTGATCAACTTAAAACTCATTTGGATTCTAGCTGACAATAAGTTCATTTCTCTAGGTGAATTTTGTTGTATGATTGAAAATATATCTCCATTAATTTCTCCATGCCAGTGCCTTTCTCTATTGTTTCTCTCTATTGCAGAGCAGTTAAGATGTCAACTGTTTTGCGTTTCCTGAACAACAGGATTTTCATTTCTGCAAATTCAAGCGCTACAAAATCCACCTGAAAGCAACCTGGAGAGAGGCTTAGAGCAAGGAATGAAAAAGCCAGAGTCTTACATAAGATGGCAGCTTTTTCTGCTGCAGTGTGACAGTAAACTTTCTGAACACTGAATAGTCATTTTTTTTAAAAAATCTCCTCCTTATATTGATAGAGTGTGTGCTGTGCAAGACTCACTGGGACCAAGGTATAAAGTAAGATCACTATTTGAGATGCCAGAAATTAGCTGAGCACCTAATTTCTTCTGTTGTTATTTTGCTTTAATAACCTTGAAAAATATCTTCTAATTACAAAATCCAACAAGCCTGGTTTTATTCCTCTATAAATCTGAGCAACTTTGGGTTTCTTTATTCTCATACTTTACACCTGTAGGACACATCACCTGCTGCAGTTAGAAGAGATGTCAGAACCATGGAGAAATTCATGTTTCCTTCCTCTCTCCCAGAGAGAGACCAAAGTGGCTGGACAAAAGTGTCTTCTTCTGGTTTTATTTATTTAGCTTTCTTTATTTAGCTCTTTCTTCTTTAGCTCATCCAAGATAGGGAGAAGCTGCTTCATCCCAGTTTTCTGCAGGGCTACTGAAATACAGTAGGAAGATTTAAGTTCTCTTGGAATGGGAAGAGGTCAACATATCTTCCTCACAAAAGACATTATATTTTAACAGTGATGATTACCTATCAGAAACCCTTACTATCTCTGAATTACTTAAACTATTGTAATTCTTTCTCCTGAGCTAAGGGCCCATCAACAAGCCAAGGACCAGGTGTGCTTATTGTGCATTTTTATTTTCAGAGCAAACATATATTTTAAACAATATTGTTACAATAACACGTTGTTTCTGCCCTGATAATGCAAAAGTTTTTTTGAGAATTAAGAAATATTTGGCTAGATAATTGGCAACAAATAATTTTTCACTGTATGCTTCTGTTTCACAGCAGTACAACCTTTTTGAGCCCTTTTTAAGAGCACAAACTTGAAGAATCTGCACTTTAAGTGTTCTTCAATGTGATGCCATGAAGTAAATAAAGGGTCACAGTGCTTGAAAAGCAACCTCTCACACAGAGGGAAGAAACACTTATTGATTGCATAGGTTTGAAATATTCTTTAAAGACTGGTGTCCTCCCTTCTGAGGCTGCAAAACCTTTTTAGAGAGAAATCTAAAATTGAAACAAACTTAAAAAAAATCATCCTAATATTTAACAACTCTTCTTTTACAAAAGGAAAGCCTCACTCATACAAAATGGTCTTCAAAAATGTAACGAGGTCCAAGTCAGTATTGAAGAGTTAATCATGAGTGTATTTACATGGAATTTCACACATTTCCTATGTGTTTTAAATACATTTACAGAACCTGTAGTGGTTACCCTAAATGGATCTAAAGTAATAAGAGCCAGAAATGGATGATTTTGCCCTTTTTTTTGGTTGTTGTTGTTAAATAAAATAGACCACAAACAAATGAATAGTATCAGAGACCAAATTTGGTGCAAATCATCAGATGAATATTTTCCCCTGGAGCACAATGTTATCCTTAAATAAGTAATGAGTCAGTAAGCATGCAGACAAGCATCTGAAATAACTACACCATATACAAAATCAAGTGTATTTCAGGGCATCAGCTATAGACAGAACCTGACGTGTAGCTTAGAAAAAACAATGAAACAAAAAAAGTCTGAGTTGGGGTTTTCTTTGGTTGGATGGTTGGGTTTTGGGGGTAGATATAATTTTAAATGTTTTCAATAATTACTGCTTTATTTTCAAGTGTAACTAGAGTTTAACAGTCATGGCTGTGTAACCCTCACCAGCACAAGCCTGTGCAATTTATATTCTCAGAGGTGAATTCTACACAGGCTTTACATGGTTGTCATCCAAAAGTGTCTGCCTAATCACCAGGGCAAGTTTCATTTGGGCAGAACAGGACAGCAGCACCTTCTCAGCTGAGCTGTCTGGCAAAGAGGGGGGAGTTTTCCTCTCTAGTATGGGACCTGACGAACCTTTGCTCTCTCCAAAACCTGCTACTGAATGGGATGAGTGGAAACCTCTGAGCTGGAGCTGTCCAGCACAAGAGAGAGCTGTTAATGTTGCATCCACACTGCTCCAATGAAATCCAGGCTTTCCCAGCCTCCTTCACACACTGAGTATGAATCTATCTTCCCAGAAATTTGAGGAACAGATGCCCTGAGATTTTTGTTTTCTTTTCATGCTACTTGTAGGCCCCAAGAGGAAATAAGCTGTCTCTTCCAATTCAATAGAAAAGATTATTTTACTACTAATTTAACTGTTCCACTACAGCCACGCAGGATTCATACACAGCTTTCCACACCAAAATAAAGCAAGTACCTTATTTCTCCCTCCTCTTACATCTCCCTCTCTAGTCACTGCACACAACATGTGCTGTTCCTAGCTAATTGCCACTAGCAGTAATTCCCACACGAATCCCTCAGTAGGCTTGCATGGCTTTTTTTCTCTCCAGTCTTCACATTATATTGAAATAAAGATTCAGCATAATACATCCTGCACAGGCCATTAAGCATTATTTCTATATGAAATAGAATGTAAACCATCTCCTATCCCTTCAACTAAAAATGTTACTTTAACAGTCTTTACTTCAGCCTGTGAATTAGCCAAATCAACCTAAATTATTTGTAAATTATTTACAACTTCAACTGCCTGATTCAAGAGAGAGGAATAGAATACTTGAAGCAAACAGGGGTAAGAAATTCTAAGTTAATAATAAATAATAAATAAAATAAATATTCTCCCCTCCTCAACAATGCCTTCATTTCCATGAGCTGCAGGAGCAGAGACATTTTTGTCATGGAAGAAAAAAGATTTGAAAAGATTTAGTAAGGTGTACAAAGGTAGTTGTGCCCAAATCTCTATGTTTGCTGCCACCAGCAGGGTTTTTATTTCAGAATATTCGCTAAATGTAACAGTGGGGAAAAGTCCTCTTGTTGAGGCTTTTTTTCTTTTTTTTCTCTGAAGATTGTTTCTCAGGATTATCTATGTTACATATTCTGGTTTTAAGCCATTCATAGTAGAGATAAATGAGTAGACACTGAAGGACGCTGTCCATATCCCTTTAAATTTAGTGGAAAGGTTCCTGGAACTGTTGGGGGGGAAGGAAAAAAATAATTTGATTTTACAGACATGGCTGGTAATCTTTTCTTCATGGATACATCTATAGCCATCCAGGACCTGATTGCTTTTTCTGTTTTCTCTTACTGAATTTCATGAGCCATTGATAATATATGAAGATTACAAAAGCAATGTATAGCAATTTCAGATGCAATAGTCCAGTATTTCAAACACTGGCATGAGAAATCGAGAGATAAAGTTAAACCATGTTTATTACAAAGAAAATGACAAATTTTAAAATACCATGTTTCACTTGTGATTTTATGCATTACTTTGATTTGAAGATATTCAGCATTCCCTTCTATGCCTCATTTATTCAGCAGCTGATAATACACAGATTCAGCTTGCCAGTGCAGCAAAAACAACCTTATCCAGAGAGGACATCAGCATGAGAATTAACCTGGAGTGGCAGAAGCTGATCTGTGCTTGGTAACTACTAAAGAGTTTGACTTCCTTAGGAAATGCAGCTGTGAGGAGACAGACAGGAGGTCTGGGCTAAATTCCCTCAAGATCAGATCTGAACAAACGATCTGAATGGCAGAGTTGTTGTTTGTCTATTTTAGTTGATAACTTGAGAGTTTTTACAGTGGTTTTATATGTATAACAGGAACACATTTTTAGCTTAAAATATAGAATACTAAAATCGATGCAAGCTCTTTATATGGGAGAGAATATTATGAATACACTTCAATCACTATATTTCATATGGATGGATGGATAAATTGACAGACCCTCACAAAAATTTCACAAGTCAGTCTAGTTTTATACAAAAGCTCTGAAGAGGTAAGAAAGCATGCCTAAAAAGTCTAATCCTTTGGATACTCTGCCTACTAAAAAAGAGAATAAAAATCCCACCACTTCCAGTAGGCAGCTCCAAGGTAACTCAGTGAAATTCAGTGGGAAGCATAAATGAGACAGCAAGGATATACTCTGCTTTAAATTTCAGCTAGAAGACACTGAATGGAAATCTCTTTAAAAACCTAGCAGTAAAAAAACAGAAACAGGGATAAAGAAGCCAGCACTGAGCAACTTCAGTTTGTTCATTAAAAACTCGCAAGTATCTGTTTTAATGTATCACCAACTTCCTAAAGAGCACTGGTCATCTGAAAAGCAAATGTTACTTCCAGATAGGAGAGTTTCTGGAGCTACTTTAAAAAGCATAAATAATTCCAAGAAGAGCAAGCTAGCAACACAGGGAATTGCCAAAATGGACAGAAAGTGTGTTTTAGAAGTACAACAGAAAACCTGATCTTCCATTTAAAAAATCCTGCAAAAGCAAAGAAATAATGAAGTCCTAAACATAAAATTACCTTTTTTTTATGTACCACATAATCATGTCTTTTTTCTTGATTCTGTGTAAATAGTGAGATAACATTTTCTCATCCAGTCCCAAGATAGCATACTTAAAATAATCGAGGAAAATCACACCATGTGAGTTCACAGCTCTACCCTTCAACTTGCAAAAAGTATCTCAAAAATCTCCTCAAAATACATGCTACTAAAGAAATAAATGTGTCAGTTGTATGAAAGAGTCATCCTGTTTAGTTGGAGGAACTCATATTTAAGGACACTAAAAAATTATTTGGTCCAACATACAGCCCCCAATGACAAAGAATGAATTCTCTTTATACCTTGCTGCCATTCCCCTCCAATTTAGAATTTACATAGTAATTAGGAAAGCATGATAAAATATCTCAAACATTGACCATAAAAAATTTCAAATATGAAATACGTGTGGAATAGTGAGAGGAAATGCAAAAAGCTGCAGGCCCACACCCAGACAAGTACTTAGATATTTAACGCACGTACTCCAAAAAAAACATTCATTACATCAGTAGAACACATGGCTTTATCCAAACTTTAAAAACACAGCTTTAGGACTGACCTTAAGTCTTGAATCCACTGAATTCTCTGAATTTGCAGTGAAGATACATCAAAAACCAGAAAGAAACAAATGAGCTGTTTTGCCATCAGCCCAGGGTGGTTGAATGCTCCTTGCACTGGATGAGACAACTCACTCAGCCTGCCTGAAGCTCATTAAACCATTCTGGCCCTTGATACAAGCAAATAAAGCCCTGGCAGAGCAGCCAAGGAGGGTTTTTTCCCCCCAGAAGTGTTAATGGTGATGTTGTGGCAGCAAAGGACTTTGTTGCAGTTTGATTTCCCGCAGTACCAGAGGAGCTGCTCCCTTTACCATGTAACTTTTGTTCCTTGGAGGGTCTGATTCTGAATTTTCTTCTATGCACTGGCACTGACAAAACAGGGACATAACATAGGAAGTGCTCAGCTGGCAGAAGAAAATTCACAATATTCTCTCCTTTACCCTAAGCAACTGATTTTGACACTGGGAATTTTTTGCAGCCATGCTGTCTCTAGCCCCTGGAAATAGCAAAACAATTAAAAATTTAGGTAATTACTCAGAATACAGTCAAAACAGTCATTGAGGCCTTATGAGAAGAATAAACAGACATATTACTGTATCAGTGAATTATGAAGCAAAAAATAAAATGTTCATATAACCAACACGTGGCATGGGAGCCCATTCAGAATGTTGGTGTTAAAAATTCAAGGATTGAAATGACATTTGTCAATTAGAACAATTTGGTAATTAACAATAGAAAGTTATTAATATTCTTAAGTAGCCAGATAGTAGCAGGTATTTAGAAATCTGTAAACTCTAGTTTAGAGTCTACTCCAGGCTCTCTTTGATTAACAGGGCTTTTATTTCCCTAAAAATATTGTTTGTCTTCAATTAAAATAGGAAAACTTGCAAGTAATATATTTAAAAGAAAACAATGACTCTTTGTCATTGACAATAGAGGAATCACCACTTCATAAACAGAAACCTACCTTTACTTTCAGCCTTTTGATGAGATTGTGCTAAACTTTTATGGAAGCATTTACCAGAAGAATGCCAGGTAAAGGCTGTTCATTTATTTGGGGAAACACCAAAA
>WBMY01017616.1:28329-58871 GCA_013397315.1 Donacobius atricapilla
AAAAAAGTGTAAAATCTCAATGCATTATCAAAAAGGTGGTGTTGGAAATTGAAATGCAAAATAATTTTACATACACCAAAGATGTCTTTGTTTACGGAATGTCTTGACAAAAATCTAGTGTATGAGCAGGTTTATTTTCCATGAAGTTCACAAAGGAGACACACCTGGTTCTCTAACAACCCGTAAATCTTGTTTCCACTGATGTATTGCTATCAGATTAAAACCTGTGAAGTACAAAGCAAAAGCCATGAATATTAAAGCTTCCCCAGAACTTGGGAGCACTTTGCATAAGAAAGTTACCACACTAAATTAGAAGTGCTTTTTCATTTCAGCAGAGTGCACTGCAGCATGTTGTCAGGCAGAGAAGAACTCTGAAGTACTGTCCAGGAAAAATGAAGAGTCCAGTTAGCTGATATACTTTAATTAGAATCTAAGTGCTCCTCTCAGTGAAAACCTCTGAACAACTCAATTAAATCCATACTGATCTGACACCTCGAGCTGTGTGCTGGTTCATTTTCAAACCACAGGAGCTAGGACAGAACTTACTGTACAACAGAATTGTACATTCCTCTTTAGAAGGGTGTAAAGATCACTTGGAAATGAGATCAGGCTGCCTGTTCAGACTGAGGTTTTGCCACAGGCATTCTGTGTTCTTTGGAGCTTTTAAGCAGTTTATTTTTATGGCAGACACATGGCAAATAGCACATTGCTGATTTAATTAATCCCATAAATAACCTTTGCGAAGCTGAGCACTGAGGCTACAAGAGGTGGCATTAATCACATATCTTTGTTTGAATAGTTACAAAAGTTTTTTGAGCCAGATTTTTGGTTTACTATTTAACTGAGCCTAAAAAGAATATTTAGGTACCTGTTAATCAGACTATTACCTATACTGAATTACAAAGTGCATAGAGAACAGAGGCTAGACACAGTTTGATGTAATGTATTTGAAATGTGGTTGTCAGAATAAAACCCAGAAGATTATCTTAGTTCTTGGGCATAGAGACATGTCATGGCATTATCTAAATATTTTAAAAAGAAGAAAAAAATACATTTAAAATGTATCTTAAACCTCAAATTAATAGCAATAGCACATAAATATTTAACAGAAAAACTATAATGCTTTTAAACCAATTGAGAAATAATTTTACAGGAATCTGTTCTTTTCAGAGCCAGTTCAACAGCTCTCAGTAATGTAAGCCAAACTGAATTTTGCCAATTCAAAAGTAAGGACCAGTGAGAAAACAAATTATAATCACACTATCCCTATCCCAGAAAAGAAGAAGCAGAGCTAGATGAAGTGCCTTGGTTAATGAAAGAGGAGGCAAAATGGCTCATAATCAAAAAACCCCTTTTGATTATGAGAGAATTTCCTCTCTATCTCTTTATACTGCCGAAAGAGTCTCTATTTATTACTCTGATTTGCAAGGCTAATATTGACTGTGCTATATGATTCAGAGCCACATACAAGCTTTCAGAAATGTTGCAGATTTCTGTCTACAAACGTTCACACGGAAAGGTACAATCCATTCATTGGCAACCTCAGAAGAAGTGGGCTTAACATTTCCTGCATAAAAAGCAAATATTTCATTTTATATCTTAATGTACACTACTTCCATTTTTAATTTATCCCTTCATTTTTCTTTTTCATGCACAACATTTCTCTCTTTTAAGACTGCTCTTGAATGTTGAACTCTTGGTAATGAATCTACTTAAAATGTACATGTTTTGACACAGCATAAAAATAATAGCAGGGGAAAAAAATGTTACCAAGTCCACTGTCTGCTAAACTGAGCTGTCCTCCTCAGAATATACATAGGAAGGATGTAATGGGGACATTTCATCATTTTACTAAATGATAAGTTATGGGGTGTTTACTTCAGAGTGGATCTCCCTTAAGAGTTTAATGCTGGTATAAACTCCTACAGAATCTATCCTGGAAGGGGAGGGACTTTCAGTAGATGTGGTTAAATTCAGGAATAACACAGGCATCTTCAGGCATAATGCATCACTGAGTAGTTATAAAGCAGTTTCATTGGCAAAATCTTGCAGGAAAATGGAAAACAGCTGATAGTTTGATATCACATCTTGTTTCTCACCCATAAGTGGTTTACTCTACACACAGGCCTTTCCAAGATTCTGTAGCATTCAGCCATTCAAATATGGACCTTTAGTACAGTAAATCATTAGCTTTATTATTGTAAAGTACCTCCAAGGGTGCAGTAAACCGAAACATTTTGGAATAGCAGATGTTTATTTTTTAGGTGTCACCACTGCAGGCAGCAGGACCAAACTCGGCTCCCAATTACATGAGAAGGAGTTGAAGAGGAGCTTGCACCAGCAAAAGAGGGCTCACTGAGGACAGGTGCTAAGGGATATGAAATAGTAATTCTAGCTGGTGTAGGTGTAGCTGTCATATCTCAGAAGAAACCACCTAAGATTGCATTGAGGAAAAGCTGCGCTCACTTGTTTCCAAACCTTAGCCCATGGGTGAAACATTCACAGAAGATGAAAACAGGCTTTAAAAGGAGAGTTTCTTTCTCTCTCTGAAACACATTTGCTTTCTGTTTCTGGGAGCTAGAGCACTTTGAGGAGCACAGAGCAGGTTCGCCCAAATTGGCTGTTAGCGGACAGAAAAATGTTCTGTTGGACAGAAAACATTTCTCCTCCTGGTTTTCCAGACTTTGAAGCAGGAGCTGCCTCAGCCAGGCTGAACAGGGCCTCGTGCTTCCTCTGAAACTGTTTGGTGGACCAGATCAAAGCATTTCCAGCATAAAGAGTTAACTTGCCTGCAGTTTGTAAATAGACAAGTCCCTGGATATTTAATGTACCTAAATACAGATGACTGGACAGAGCTTAAGAGATGCCAAACAATATTCCAGCATCAGGGTAAAATAACAATTTTGCTTCTTTAGCATTCTCAAACATTCCAATTTAAAAACCACCATACTTTCCAGTACGCTCATTATCTCTCCTCACTCTGTAATATTCTTAGACACTACTTTTTTTAGAAAAAAAAAAAGGCCAAACAAGGATGTGCTACACGGGAGGTAAAGAAGTCTGGAATTTGCTCTCCTATGACTGTGTTCAATTAAAGAAAACAGCAAGAAACCACAAAAGTACCCCAAGGAAATTAGTCAGATTGACTTACATCTGAATGATTTGTAAATATTTCCAAATTGGAATATTTTCAATAACACATTTCCTTGATTAGTGAAAAAATAATTACTCCATTTATTGGCTGTGGAGGTCAGTGCAGTATTTAAACTGTGGCCTAATTCCTTTTAAGAAGTCACCATTTAGTCTTATTGATGTGCATCTCAGAAATTTGTCATTGTTCCTCTACACTTTATTAGATTCAAGAGACAAAATTACATCATATTTGGTTTTACACAATTGCTTGAAAAGTGTCATCCAGCCCATGCTGTGGGCAAAGTGACATCAGTGGATTTTTACACCCATCTGCCCAGGTAGAAAGGGCTACAAGGAGACCAAAGGAATGGAAAAAATCCATCTCTGAGTTTTGTATGCAGCGACTTGTGAACATAAAGAGCTGGGATAGTCCATTTTAAACACATTATTCCTCAGTAAAATAAACTGCTTCCCAGTTAACTTCACCAGGCTCAGCACGGGGTGTGCAGACTTTCTCACCTCCAGCTAACCAGGGTTGGGAGCAGCATTCCAGAGAAAGAATACACTTTTCTTCCTCAGATTTCTCCAGGGAAGAGGGAAAAGTAATGAGCTTGATTTAGTTGGACAGAGTTGAGAAAGGCAAACATTTATTAGTTTACTTCAGGAAAAAAAAAAAGTCAGTGTGTTCCAAAAGAGGTAACAGGCACTCATGAGGCAAATGATCTTCCTGAAATGAAGTCCCCATCCAAAATACACTTTCAAGTATAATCTCAGTATCCTTAGTTCTTACAAATGGTATTTTTTTCTTATTGTAAATTTGTCTTTCCTCTTAGAAGAATGCACTTAGCTAACTTGAAAGTAAAAGCAGACAAAAAGCTTAGAAAACTGAATAGTGCTGATCTTCCAAAACACAAGACAGTAAGAGGAAAAAGTACCCAGACAGTTGTTTCTATGTGTACACATATCTCTCTGTTTATACGGGTACATGCAAATAGCTGGTGTCAAATTGCAGATGACATAAAGATTTGATTAGGTTTTTTAATTCAAAATTTAAAGAACAACTCCTACTTAATTTTCCTAAGAGTTATTTCTTGATATTTAGCTAAAGCTATGATTTAATGTTTCAAGTGCTAATCCTCTTGCCTCTTTTTTTCTATGTATTACAGGACAGGAACAAAACACTGTGGATAGCTTTGGCAGAACACTGGAAATGGAGAAATGAAAAGTTACTGAAAAACACTTGAATGCTTAATACTATGTTTTTGTGATAACACATGGAAATTTCAACAGCCTTTTCTTTTACTTAATTCCTTTTTTAATTTCACACACACATGAGATATTATTCGGCCTGGGAATACCCTACTGCAATTCTGAATTTGTACACTGGATAGATGAACATAGATAAATGAATTCTCATTTCTCCTGCTCTTGATGCTTGACTCTGGACAGCACATCAGTCCATAAAGTGACAGTTACAGTCTCCAAATAAAAGAGATATTCTTTCTTGCATTAGCATTAAAATGTTTTCAAGTTTCCAACAAATCAATAAGTATTTGATTTTGCTATTTTGGAAAATAATAAAAGTAATCCCAAGGGGACTTGGCAAAAAAAAAATTAAAACACAAACAGCAGCAAGAAATTCCATTACAGCTGAGTCTAAAAAAATTGTGAGTCTTCTGTGGGGGTGTGAGATGACTCTTGTTCAAATTCACTTCATATTTATTGTCCCCATGATGAACTTCATTCTCCTTCTTTCCCAGGATAGCAGGAACATTGTTACCATGCTGCAACAGATCTCCCAGAGTCAGTCCTCTTCACGCTGTTCAATTTTACATGAAACCCTGAAATATTCATTGGGACAAATAGAGAGCATTGAAAATGAGTTTATAGTTTTGGGGTTAGGGCACTTGGCTGGCAGGGTAACACCTCAGTGCCAATACCTTTTCCAGTGAATATTTAAATATTTATACAAAATTGAGCAGCTGCAAAAAGACAGAGACAGAGAGAGAGATCTCCTGCCAAGTGGGTTAGAACACCTCCCAGAGATGATTTGAGGTGAATGGTTCTAGAAAAAGCATGAGGGCTATTCAGCCAAATTCAGCAACTGAAGGAATTTTTTTTCAGTGAAGAAGCCCAGTAAAACCAACCCTGGAGTTAATAAAATATTATTATAATACTGATAACAATTACAATGCTGATTAAAGATTTTGGTTTGGTTTAAGAGCCATTCTGTTATTTCTCTCTTATATAAGCTGGGATAATCCTTTTCCTTTAACCATAAAACTGGTCAAAGGAAATAGAATTTCCCTATGTAAGCTCTTCAATGGTATGGAAAACCTAAAAAAAACCCCAGTGATGGAAGTTTTCAATTTACCTATTTTTCTATTCTTTGCTTTTACTGTTACAGTAATCCATAATGTTTCAAAACAGATAAAGTATTCATAATTTTAAACATTGTTCACCTTATTATCTTCCCAATTAAAATTTTAAGTCTTTTTTGCCAAAATATTGTCTCTTTTTCTTTGAAACCCATGATCATGTGTAAATAAAATCACACTGAACTTTTGACCAGTGTTTGAAAATCTTTTGCACCCAAGTCAATATTTTGACAAATAAGGGTCAGGTGTGTCAGATACAAAATCACTTCTGAAAAAAGGTTTTGCAGTTGCTGACAGCTTCATCTATCTACATTTTTTTGCAGTTCCAAAGCAATTTAACCACATTTTCAGGAAGGTCCAAGAGATTGTGTTCAGTTTCTCTAGTTGTAGAACCATCCACAGATGGAAATGGTAACAAAATCTACTTCCCAGAATTCAGGAGATGGTTTAGCAATCCCATCCCTAATTAATTTACTTAATCCCCTCTTGAACCCATGCTGCTCCTGATCTCCACAGTGTCATGTTGCAAAGAAAACCATCACCTTCCAATTGAATTCACTGCCTGGGATTTTGCTGACATCTTGTTGTTTCACTAACCATGATTTCTTCAACACAAACTGTATGTCAGATAAATCACTTTGAAAGAGTATCTTTGTAGAATATTCCTTCGGCAGTCCTGGTTCTGTTTCCTAATGCTGAAATCAATATTTAACCTGCCCTCAAAAACTAAAATAATGCATAGCATTAAAATTCTCTCATTTGCCACAAAGATCTGAGGGGAGTAATTGAAAAACTAAAACTAGCTGAAACAAGTTCGGAGAAACGAAATACAGATTATTGTAGCACAGCTTTAAACTAACTGAGGTAATGTGTACATTTATAGCATTGAAAATGGATGGCAGCATATACTTTACAGTTTACTGAGCCCTATCGATAAAAGCATCAACATTTTTCACCCAGACAAGGTTTCATGTTCCTGTCAAACAGCTGGCTAAGCACACTCCATCTTCCCTCACGGGATGCAATCACAGCCATCAGTACAATCCCAAAGCCACCCCTTTCCCTAAATGCCCACCCTGTACAACAGAGAACCTGACCACTTGTTTGTTTTGCCATTTAAAGCAAGCACCAGAAGTCTTGTCTCAGCAGCCAACATGCTGGAAACAATTTGTCAGCTTTTGCAATTTAACTCGCTCTGTGGACCTTCCTCTGTGCACTTTGTGAAGCAGCACGTTCCCATCAATCCATCAGCATCCACCAGGTTTCACTCTTATGGAGAGCTATTTAGGAAACCTAGCTCACACAAAGCTCTGCTAACTCTCCTGATCTAATATGAACACTGAAATTATAAATATCTTTTTTACTCACAGCTCTTTTTCCTCTTTCCCACCTCAAACTTACTTTCACTCAAACACACACTCACACCCCTTTTTGCCCCTTTTGTCTTTAAGTGATTTCCGTGCAGAATGGGTAAAGCTGGGAAAATTTCTGCAACTGCAGGGGATTTTAGGATGGCTTCTCTGTACAGCTGCAGACAGAGGTTACCTCCTTGCTGGTACCCAGGGCTTGACAAGCTAATTCAGGAGCAGCTGCTATGTTGAAGCATTTTCTTTGCTATTCTCCCCTACATTAGTTAACCCCAGACTACACTGAGGAAACCTGGGGACAACTGTACTTGACAAAAACATGAGAAAGACGTTTTTCAGCAAAGATTCATGAGAACTCTGTGATTAAATTCAGATTAAACAGTAGGTCAGTACTGCAGTCTTGGTGCAAATCAGTTCTCTATCAGAGCAGAAGAAAAGGTGGCTTAGGTTAGTTTCTTTGGGTACTCTGCTTCGTGCAATGAAAAAGTTATGGGGAAAAAAAATAATGATATTGCATTAAAAAAGGATCCTCAAACACTGGAAGATTAGATCTAAAATGCCTCAAAAAAACCAAAACCAAACATCTGAGACAGAATGGCCCATCTGGTTCCAAGGCAGAGGCAAACAATATCAGCCTTTACAGACAAGACAATCAGTGTTATCCACAAAAAGGGTCGAGACACGCCATTGATTTCCAATTGTTTGCAGGTGGAAACAACAGAGAAATTGGCACCACCTGCTCAGATAAATCACTGACTGCAGCAACTGAACGCTGCTGCAGCTCCAACAGTGCAGTAAAAAAACCCTCACATTACCAAACCTGTGCTAGCTCTGATTAGTGACTAGAAAAGTCACAGGCTGCAGATGACAAAATAAGAAGGAGAAAGGATGTGCACAGGAAAATTATCCTTATTAGAGAATATGCAAACACTCTGATGAGGTGAACTCACTGGAGCCAACACAATTTAATAGTACAGAGAAAAAGGCCATTTGTTAATGGGTTAAAAATATGACAAACCCTCAAGCCTATTGCTAGATGTCACCAAGGGCAGAGAACTGAAAAAATTCAGAGTATAACAATGTATTCTGAAGAACAGCTAGGTACCAAAGAAGTGGAGCTAACCCAAAATATGTGACCTCTTAGACACTTTTTTATTTCTTTTTGAGCAAGGACTGAAAGCTTTTCAAGAAAGAGCTCCTGAAAGCTAGGAATTCTGTTCTGTAAATCTGTTTTGGGTTTGCATGGCAAGGTTATGGTAGCAGAGGGAGCTACTGGGGTGGCTTCTGCAAGAAGCTGCTGGAAGCTCCCCCTGTATCCACACTGGAGCAGGCTGTTCCCAACGACCTGTATTCCGTGGAATAACTAACATTAGCCTTTGGAAAAGACAAGCACTTACTTTTGCTTGCATCCTCCAAAAAACAAAGCTGAGAGAAACATTGCAGGGCCTCAAAGGAGAAAAAAAGTTTATTACAGAAAAGCATTTTCTGCTGCTGAGAATACAGCTGTGCAAATAGAAGCAGCACAGACATCTTTCTAAGGTGAGAAGGCACAATCCACAGATAATGCCCAAGGAAATTACTAACAC
Organism: Donacobius atricapilla; assembly: GCA_013397315.1. Lineage (NCBI taxonomy): Eukaryota > Metazoa > Chordata > Aves > Passeriformes > Mimidae > Donacobius > Donacobius atricapilla. The sequence continues at coordinate 36,793 of WBMY01017616.1, forward strand.
AGTTATATTTTTAAGTAAATATATTCGGACATTTGTATCAGCGGCTGATGCACTATTTCCTTAAACGCACCTCAACGCCCTCTGGCTTTAGAATGTGGTTTTGGAGTTCTGTTCTTTAATATTCTTCTAGTATTTGTTCTTTAATTACACTAAGGTTTGCATAGCTCTTGAAGAGGATTTGACCCTTGGGCATATGAAATATGATAAACCAAAATGTCTTGGCCATCAGTCCTCAGTCCAGAGACCTTGGGAAGGTACAGCAATCAATTTAAAATACATTATATGTGTTCAGTGGTTTTCTTAAAGGAAAAACACCTTACAATGAAGGATTTTCTAAAACTGAACCTTTGTATATGTGATGGCTGACACTGAGCCAGAGTAGTTCACAAAATTCAAGTTCCAAAACAATTGCCAAGTTGTTTCAGCCATCTTTCACTCAAAGAAAGACGCAAAAATCATTTAATGCATACAATTTTACAGGTTTCTTTTAAATTATTGCCTTTAGGGGATTTAGAATCCAGGAGGAAAAAAACCCCTATAAAATATTGGAGGTTTTTTGGCTGGAAGTATAGAAAGAATTGTTATTTAGTGTTATTCAGGTCTACTAATACTTTCATTATAATTGTAAAAAGTAAAACACGCAATTTTTCAAATGCTGAGAGAACTACCATTATGCTGATGATCTCCATTTGCATTGTTAAAAAGCAATTGTTGTTTCCTTAGTAAGAGTAGGAAAATTGTATCTGGCAAAACATTTGCACTCCTGCAGCATACCAGTGGATCACTTCCAGCAGCGTAAAACCAAGTCAGGGATTCCATTAGCACGGGGAAAGCAGCCACACATCATCACTGGGAGTTTGTGGTCAGAGGGGAAACCTTCATCCCGTGCAGTTTCATCAGTGCCTTTAGCAACTGCCTAATTCAGGTTCGTGAAGAATTTCCTGGTAGCTTGAGCTAAGACAGAAAAGGAAAAAAACTCAAATACTGAATTGTAAAAAAAGATAATAAGAAAGAGAAAGCAGTCATTTAATAGAGAAAAGATTCAATCACCACAAAATTAATAAAACTGAAAGAGAGCAGTGCCAAGCCAAACCAAAACTGCGGAAGTTAGAAATTGTGTTCGATGCAACGTTGATGACATCTTTTAAGCTACCTTCATTTATTAATTTTCCCCAGCAGCTAACCATTCTCATGGTGCAATAGTTTCTTAAGAGTAAAGATTTTAAAATGCTAAGTTTAAAACCAAAATCTATAATTACTAAATAGAGAGACAAAATCAATTAATAGAGGGACTTCATATTTTGCATGTTTTGGTTCCCCTTTGTGACTGCATTTTCAGCCATATTTTACCTAGAAAAGAAAAAAGAAATAAACAATATTTTTTCCTCGTTAAGGGTTTATGATGGCATCTCCAGTTTAGCCAGAGGCTAGGAAAGTGAGACAACTGTTCATTGTTTCCCTTTTTCCCCCAAATGTTGATGATATGACAAGAGTGCATTACCAGAGTGTCTCAAGAGCAGCTCCTGAAGCCCAGGTAGCAAATACATTTTTCCACCTAAACAAAAGTCCAGGAAGGCAAGCCCTGCATTAACATAATTCACAGATGATATAAACCTAGCAGGGAATTCTTCTAATGATGTAAAATTGCTTTTCTGTCACAGAGATATGGACCACTGATTTTTTTTTTTTTTTCCCCTCCCTTGATGCTAAGGAAATCTGGATTATAAGTTCACACTGTTTATCTCCTCCAATAGCTTTGGAACACATTCCTCCATTTTAACAAAATTTGACAGAGGGATACGGCCTCAGAGATATTATGTTCCCACAAGTTTTGTGACACTAAACAGATGGGAAGAGGAGAGAGATCTTTATGTTATCACATTCATATTCCGCTGAGAGAAAAGCTTCAGAACACACTTCTACTTTTTTAAAACTCTGAGTGTTTCCAGGAAAGAGAAGTTATGCCCTATTTAGAGAAAAAAACTTGAGACAAACCATGTCAGCAGAGAAAAAAACATGCACAGGCAAAGAACTTCTTATTTTGGTGTTTGTGAAGTTAACTTGTTCAGAAGGATAGGCAGTGCTGGAGACATCATATTTATTTGTTCTTTCCTAGCTGGCTTTGGAGATTTCCATTTCCCAGCAAGTTCGGTGCCCTCTGTGCAAGTGAAAACACTGTCAGGTACAATCCATGGTTCAGTGGTGCTATTCTGCAACATCATTGTGGTAAACAGAGACCAGAACAGGATATTTTTTTCATTTTAGATTTGCAGGCAGGACAGTTTATAACTCCTAACTGTATACTGATATCTTTTAAAGTGTTTTTCTTTAACAGTGTTGGACTCCAGCAGCAAATGACTATTCTAGTGTTTGCAGTACACTTAAGGGAGCGTCAGCTTTGAATACCATCGTCCTGCTTTTGCTGGGGTTGCTGACTAGCAGTGCTTGCCACAATTTCTGTCAAGTTATCCAAATGTGTGCTATTTTTAAACAAACATGTGGGAGTCAATATGCCAGTGGAAACCCTGAGGTGCCATGTATTTCAGGTATGTGTTGTTCCACCATGGAGAATTATCTCATGACTATGCAAGGGGTTCATAAATGACATTAGCTGCCTACTGCAATTAATTTTTTTATAATGAAATTGTCATATATTTCAGTTTTTAATCAACATTAGGCTATGGAAGGCTGGATGATGTGTATGACAAGGGCAGTATACAGCTGAGTCTCCACAGGGTTACACAACCAGAGTTGGAGGGAACAAACTTTCCTAACAAATTTCTTCTTTTCTCTTCCAAGTAGGCTGAATCTGCTCTCCTTTCCTTAACTCATCCCAAGTGCATAAAAACACAAAATCCCCTTCTCTTCTTTGGCTGATTTTTGCTACATCTTCCTTGTCAGCTCCAATGTCAAAGCAGACTAACTAGAAATAAAAATTTTTAAAAAATATTAAATTTTAAAATCTGCTCTTAAAAGAGAACTGAAAGCTGCACTTACATTAAGTACTGATATAGAAACATTTAAATTATAAGAAATAATTTTCATGCATAGTCAGAGAGTATTAAGGTAAGCTATTGTCTGGATTTTCTTGGTAGATTAGAAGGGAGCAACACCTAGGATGATAAGTAATTTTCTCTAAAAAAGATAAATAATATAAAATGTTTCATGGAAAATCAGGCATAGAAGTCTGCGTTAAGCTTGATTCTACTGAGTTAGACTAAGAAATTTCAGTATTGCAAAGGCTTCCATCCTGTACACAGGGACATTATTCCCACAACCTTCTGAGCATCTCCTTGTCTCTCAATATTAGGCCTTTCTTCAAATTTCTAATATTTCCTTTGTCCCCAAAACTTTGAAAAAAACTGCCAAAGTGCTTCAAGTCCAATTTTATTTTCTCTTAGCTGTTGAAGTATATTTCATCCTTGAACCATTTGTTAGGAAAAAGCTTTAAGCTGTGTTTTCTTTCTTGTCTTTCCATGCAAATGATAATTTAAAATGACAGCGTCTAGAATAAAGATGGTGAAAAAAAGTCTCACGGTCTAGTGGTATACAGCCAGCTTTAAGGAGCTGCAATTACAAGAGCTGGAAAACTGTAAACAAAAAGGATATTTTGAATACTGAAAACAAACAAACAAAATCTGCATTTACTCATGAATACCCTGAGGCAGCTACTACAAATATGCCTATACTGCGCACAAAATGAGTTACTAAAGGAGAAAGAGATGTACGAGCTAGTTTTGAGCAGCTTAATCAGGATCCCACCCACGGTACAAGTTTTGTCCCATCATGACACAAGAGCTCAAGTTTTCCTGTCCCAAAGCTCCTGGTTTGGGGGGACCTTTCACAATTCCAAGTGTGAGGAAAGTCTTTATCTCCTACTGACCACCTCCTGCCCTTTCTGCTCATTCTGTTTAAGACTGGCATGAAGAAAACCTGCAGGACAATAGCTCAATGCAATTCATACTCTCATTCTGAAATGCAGAAACCTGCGTGTTTAATATATTGGCAGCACACACTGGGAGTGAAACAAGAGTGAAACAAGTGCACCTGGTTCAGTCCGACAGCTAATCTCCTTCCAGCTCTGCCTGGGTACCTTGCTTCTACCAAGGTCTAGCTCTTACTCTTTCAACATTCAAGCTCCTGCGTGTCATCCCACCTGCTCTCACCCCAAGGTTTTGCATACCAAAGATTCAGCAAGTCTTAGTCTCCAACTTCTCTCACAACTAAAGGCAAGTGTTTGAAAGGGAGTTTCATAAATGTTCTGAGCTGGGAAGCCTCAGCTCAGAATTAACGTTGTCTCAAAAGCAAGAGCAGGGCCTCCACCAGCAGGAGACAAATTTGCTCTCTATTTTGAGCCTCAGATAAATCTTAAGCACAGCTGAAGGCATTCGAGACCTCAAATGAGAGAGCATACAGCACTTGCATAATATCTGACAGCAGAAGGACAGCAGAGGCTGCTTAGGTCACAAGGGTGGATCCTCCCAAAGTGAATGAGTACAATTTGTTCGGGTTTTTAGGCTTGTTGAAAAGAAAAGATCTGTTTCAATTCCAGGACTGGTTATTTTCCTGTGTGAAGTCCTGGCAGCAGACCATTTTCTTCAAAGCTGTAATTTGGAGCAGCGGTTTTTTCTGCTAATGGGAAAATCTCAAAGGTTTTGCAAAGATCATATATGCATTTAAAAATTCAGAGGATTGTTCCAATTGCCTGAGCTACCTGAATTTGAAGTATTCATTCTTAGCTTTCACAAAATCAACTGGTAGGCATGATATTTTTTTTTTCTTTTTAATCAGGTATCTCTTACTGCTGACTGTATTTTTCTGAACCTTTTTTCTTTTTCCTGTTCTTTTAGAGGAAAAAGAAATTGTAACTGATTTCTCTATTCACTGATTTATCTATAAATGCACTGTTTCTCATGAAACAGTAAATGTGAAAAATAGGTCTCTTTGCTTTTCTAGACAATGTGTTTATTCCTAGATATTTTGAAAACACATTTGCACAATTTTGTGTTATCTCTTAAAATCTGAATTTAGCCTCCAGCTGTCTAAGCAAAACAATCCATAAGAGAATCATTAGACCAGAGAGATTTGAAGCCTGTACAGGAACACATTAAGAAGGAGACCACCAAAACAATCTATGGACAGACAAGCCAGACAAACAATTAAAGCAGATCTGGCCTCTGAAAGTAAGCCAACTATCCAATTCAAAAATTGAAAGGTTATGACTATTATATATCCTGGAATATGCATGGATTTGGAATAGCATTTTTTATTTTGTCTAATTCATTGTAAATATGAGACTGCAGCAAAGTACTGTCCTCAAAAACACATCCTCAGAATTAGTTATGAGTATGTCCCACACATATGTTCTCTGTTCCCAAATCCTTTGAGCAGCTTTCAAACTCTCCTTCAAAATATTTTAATAGCTATTTTTTTCCCAACTTTCCTAGCTGAGTCTGGGGACAGCAGTTTTGAGGAGGAACAGGGTCTACCCAGATGTAAATAAAAGAAACAAGCGTTTGATGAAACGTGGAGGAGGGCAAGACAGGCAGCACCTCAAGTGCACTTTAATGAAAGTTTGTGGCTCTTCCGTGAAGCTGAAGACCTGCTGCCTGTGCTGACATAACCAAGCACATCTCAAATTGCAGGAGTCATGTCTGACAATCCATTTTTGCATTTTAAGTCCTTGTATTTAAATAACTGCCCTGATTAAGAAGCATCCTGCAAGTTAAAATCTCGTACAATTCCTGTGGGAATCTCAGGTGATGGGGATATTTCCCACACCACATCCCAGATGGACACAGGGATCTGGTATCTCTGCCTCTGTAATTTACATCCCAGTTTTCCTGACTACGTCAAATCTGTGCATGTCCACCCTGCTGAGTGGATGGTTCTGCTTCTTGGAAAAGCAGCATTTCTTAGAGGGGTGAAGGTTATTTAGTTAGGTTATGGACTATAACTTTTTAAGGTTATGGGCCAAATGAAAGAAAAAAATGATGAGGCTTTTTCTTATTTGAAGCACACATTTCTCCATAAATGCTTCAAATAGTTCCAGTTTATTGCAGAAACTTTCCCTTCTGTGAGTGTGGATACTCCCCCTCTGGAAGCCTCTTTTTATGTGTGCCCTGGACATGGTAATGCCCCACAGAGATTTTAAAGTTGAGCTGAAATTATACAGAAGAACTCAAAAAAACCCCACTGTCTTACAAACTCATTGAATTAAACTTCAGGCAGCACTTGAGCTGCCCCTGCAAGGTATGGGTACATAGGGTAGTCGATACGCCCTCCACTACATATGGAATTAAAAGCATTTTATTGCACCGCTCCTGCTGTTTAATTTTAAAGCATCAAATTAAAGCTTAATAAAGCCCTAATTAGGTTGCTTTATGATAAATTATTCAAGAGACATTTCACATATTCCACAGTAAACTGAATTCCCTCAGTTCTTTGGCACACAAATATCTCATTTCAAATATTTACAGAGGAACATGCCAGAAACCTAGTTCAAAGAGGGTTTGACAAATCAGAAAAGTTTTACTAAAATATAATCTGAAACATATGGTTTCTTCAGCTCATGTAATTTCTGAGCCCAGCTGAAAATGATAGCTAATGAAGAATGAAAAGAAAAAGCTCCAAGTTTAATATGAAAATTAAATACTCTATGAAAAGATTAAGTTTCATTTCCACCAAGGAAGAAATTTTTCTTGAGCTCCAGTGGAAGCAGGATTGGCTTCCAAATGGTGCCACATTTCACTGACGCAGAGCTTGACATTACAGACACAGTGAAGAAGATACAATATTCTACAGAAAATGGGATTTAAAATGTGCTTTCTATTTGCTTCTCATTTTTAAGTCACCTTGGATCCAAACCTAAGAAAGATCCCTTAAAACTCAAGAGCTAAAAGAAACAAGCAAAGCAATCTGTGGTTTTAGAAGGAAGTTTGATGATATTTGAAATTCTGGTTATTTTTTTGTTACTTTTTTTTCCTCAGTGAGAAAAAGTCAGGCCTCCTTAGTGTTAGCTGTTCTGATAACAGATTATTCCACAGCAAAGTCTTCCTCTTCTCACACTGCCTTGCTGCTTTATGCCCAACAGTGCTTTCAACTTATCACTTTGTCTCAGAACACATGGCAACATGTGTCAAAACATATCTTCTGGGAAGAAATCCTCATATTTTAGTGCAGCATCAATAATTTCATACTTCTTACAGTCACACTTGAAGTTGATAATTGCGCTGGGTTAAAAATGTGCTCTTAATAAAAGTTCCAAATGATGGCTGCCTCTAAGCTTTACAGACTATTGTGAAACTTCTGTGCTCCCAATGCAGCAATGATCCGAACTGACACTAAAGAATTTTTCCCAAATTGTTGTGTTTCACTTTTTTCTTTAAAAGAAATGGGTCTGATGGTGGTGTAGAAGCAGAAAAGCTACTTTATAATGGCTAATAAAAAATAGCACCTTTTTCCCCCCCTCATCCCATCACCAACTGCACTCAAAGAAGTCTGCTTCTGGAGCAAGCTTTAATTCTCACGTTATTTATTTCCTAACAGCAGGAGTCCTGTTCAATAACTTCTGTGAAGACTGCATGAAATACATACCCAGAAATTGATATCTGCCGTTCCCAAAAGCCAGCATGGTATTGCAGCTACTTTTCCGAGTTGTTTAAGTCTTCCCCTTGGTCCTGAACTTGGACTAAAGATGATGCAAGGGTTTACTGAACATAAATTGAAAAGACCACACACCCAATGCCTATGAAGAGGCCTAAATCAGTTATGAGGGGCAAATAGCTACACTGGCAGCCACATGCAGGTGAAAATACGTCATTAAAGGGTAAGTGGGTTTCTGAATGAACAATATTCACACCAGATTCCTATTATGAATAGTAAATAGGAAAAAAAAAGCTGTATTTAGATCACTTCTATTTTAGCAAAGCTTTACTTTTATGAAATGCCTTGGCTGTTCAAGTTGGCAGCTGGCTTTACGAACATAAGATTTGTTAAAAGAGTCTGACCTTTCTGGATGACACTAAAACAAACTGGTAAGCTCTGCTCTCAGTGAGCCGTCCAGACTGCCAACCTCAGTCTCATGTGTTCCATTTGTTACGTCAGCTCATTCGTATTTTTATGGAATTCGGGGATTCAAAGACTCACATCAGAAAATAGCATTCAATTAACTCAGCAAAGCTCACCACTGCTCCATTTTAGGATGCTTTAGTTTAAGATGTATTTTCAAGGAAGTAGTTAGAAAAAATGAGGTTCTAGAGACACACAGAATCATTTTAGCGGGCAAAAACCTCAATTGCCATTGGGTCCAACCAGTAACCCAGCACTGCCAAGACCACCATTAAACCATGTCCTCAACCACATGTCTTAAATGCATCCAGAGATGGTAGCTCCACTCCCAGGGGAGCATTTTCCAGTGCTTGAAAACCCTTTTGGTGGAGAAGTTCTTCCTCATACCCATTAAACTACCTCTAATCTATCCCCCGGATGCCCGGGTGCAAAAGTAAATTAGGAAATCCTTGTTTTTTGCAGCAGCCCTCTTGTTAGAGGGTAGAAGTGAGCCAAGACACAGACTCCTTGTCTAACACAGCATGGAAAGGGCCCTGGTATATTCCTCTTTACAGCTCAGCCATCCTGACTCCAACCATTCACTGACTCTGCCTGCAGCAAGCTCCTGCTGGAGGTTTCCCTTGCAGCCTCTGACTGCTGGTTATTCCCTGCTGAACTCTGGCTGCAGGGATCAGTTTGCAGCCTCTGACTGCAGGCTTTTACCCAGCTAGACTGTGGCTGCAGCCCCAGACTGATCTCACAGCAGTGATTCTCTCTCCCCAGGATCTTGATTCTTCATGATCCTCCCAAACCCTCTTCCTCAAGGTTTCTCCTCCTCCTTCATGATTCCTCCTCCCCAGTTCACCCAGGCCCTTTTATCACACTTATCTTTATTGGATACAGCTGTGACTCATCAGGTGTGAGGCTGAATTGGGTAATTAACACAGCTGTTATCAGGGGCAAGGTCACCTGTATTCCCTTCTCCTACACTTGATAACTCTGATCGTACTTCACCCAAATGTAGAAAGGACACTAAAATGTTGGTAAGCAAGACCCAGTCTCAGTCAAAAAACTTGTTTAACAGTCTCATAGTTTTAGGTGAAGATATAAAATACCCTGGGGTGAAAACATGTTACTGGAGTTTCCTGAGGTGTCAGAAAAACACCAATTGCACAAGTCAGAGAATCCACTTAACATCCAGGGCAGACCTGACACAGAGCACTGCTCAGTGAGAGAGGCTGATGGGGGGAGAGGGAACACTATTAGCTGTGGCAGATTCCTTCCTGTTGTCAAAAAGAAGTCTTTTACCAGAGAGGAACAGGCACATCCCATTCGCAAAGAGAGGGCAGTATCCAGGAGAAGCACCTTTGGCAGATGCCTGTCAAAGGAGACGGGGTACAAAATACAACTCACAGGCAGCAGCTCTTCAACTAGAACTGCTGGGGGCACAACATGGTCACAACTGCATTAAGTTTATCCTGCCTTTTCTCTCAAACAGCTTCAGAGGAACTCGAGTCAAAGGAAGGGCCCCAAACCAAGGCATCAAAGTTGTTCCCAAAAAGTTGCACTCCAGCTTAGCTACACAGAAATTAAGACCAGTGTTCACACATGACTGGAGAGTAGGGTCTCTGATAAATAGAGTGCTAAGATTGAAAGGTATTAATCATGTAAAATATTCTGCAGTCTCTATAAACAAGCAATTTAAACATATAGGATATACTTAAAATATGTGATACATTCATCATTCTTTACATAGTTATCCTTTTCCAGAGAGTTGGGACAGGTTTCAATAGAGGGAAGAAGCACAGATCCACTATTCATCTGGATGCTTAAAACGTGTATTCTGTGTCTCATTTGTAGTCCTTATGAAACCAAGAAAAGCAACTGGAAAAACTCTCCAATTTCTCTACAGCAAAAATACCATTCTTACAGGCATTTGCTATTGGTAATTTTTTTCCCTTTTTATTTACCTTCAACTTAGAGAGTCTCTTGCTCTCTTCTTCCTCCGTTTCTGTTTATATGGTGACATAATTCCCCCAGAGTGCAGGAAAAAAACAAGATTGCACTAGATGTGGAAAAGAAGAGTGTGTTAGTATTCCATAGTAGGGCATAGCAGGAAAAATTCTAGGATACAGGCAAGATGTTTCTGAAAATTACAGCTACTATTACAGCTACCATTCCCTAATTTTTCAGCTTCCTGGCAAAGTGATAGGTTTGCCTTGGATCACATGAAATTGAACTGTGCTTTCTCCTTCCTGAAATACATCAAGCTCTCCCTATTAACAATAGGGATCAGAGTCATAATAAAATAAAACTAGATACTGAACCTTAATAAGATGTAATTTGGCAGGAACAAACTATTTTGGGGTCGTCTGCATAAATAAAATAGAGCAATTACCTAAATTTAGCTTTAGCATTAGGTGAATTACACCAGTACTAAATTTAATTATATTCATGGTCTCTGTATTCCTTTCCCAAGCCAGCAGTGGAAGCTGCAGTGCATATGAGGTGTGTTACTTCATACCTCATTAAAACAAAATAGCTTCCAGCTACTGAAACTCACATTTGCATTATTCCCAAAATTGCATTCTATCATAATGACATTTGAAGTGAACTCAGAAAGAATTGCTATTGTTGGAATGAACTACCTTCTTTTATAAAGGAGAGACTGCCACAAGCATAATTAATCTCCAAGTATATCAGACAATATTTCTCCTACTTACTGGAAGTATTAATGAGATCTGGTGTAGATGAAATTGGTAAAATTGGGAATAGCAGGTTCACAAAGCAATGTATGTGTGTGTTCCAGGAGATTTCAACAGACTGAACAACAACAACCTCCAGAATATAATTATGCAAATATTTTATTCTTTTCATTTAGTTTAACTCTATATTAAGCATGCTCTCAAGAGCAAGAAGTCGGATGTGAAATGTAATTTTTCTTTATATCAATCTTGTTATCTTTGAATCTTTGTTTAATGATAAGAGACAGAATTATTTGACACTTGTTTACCATCTTTTAAATCCATTTACTTTCGTGTGAGAAGAAAAAGCTGTCCATCATCCTAGCAGCAGCAGACACAATATTGGTGCAGTTTCATGCCACTTGGAAGTAGCATTAGCTATAAAAGTAATTTCTCCTCTGTCATCCAGTAAACTGGAAGCCAAAAAGTGATGATGGGAGAGTTTCATATAGCAGGAGACAAAAGTAGTGAAAATAACTGAATTTGGTGGGGTTTTTCTGTTCAGGAGTTACTGACTTTGCTACATTTCAGTGGAGCTCCCACTGAATTCTGCATTCACAGAAAAGATGTCTGAAACAAGTCTTGAGAAGCCATTTATTATTTCAGCCCCATTTCAAGGCAAATATGTGTCATGTCCAAGTCCTTCCAACCTGGTATTTATCTAACCTGACTTTAAAACCTCTGAGAAATAAGGTTCAAAAACCTAGTTTACTGTTTCACCATTAGTGAGTTGCTAATGATTAGATGTCTCCCTTTTGCTTTAATTTGAGCTTAGTAATTCTTGTTCTGTCAATCACATGCAAAACAAATTATGTCCTTCTGCTAAATAATTCCAGGTCATCAAGGCCTAAGATATCTGGGTTTCTAACCTTTTGTGGCTTGCTCTTCAGCTCTTTTCAGATGGGGCTTTTTTTTTCTTTTTTTAAATACACCAAGACAGGCATAACTGCTGAACTGCTGTGCAAAGCAGAGACATTATTTTACACATCATCTAGGCTACAATCATTTACAACGCAGCATGGCTTCTGTTCCTCCTGCAATAATTTAAAACTGCAGAGTCACATTCAATTTGCAAAGCACTGTAACACCAAAACCCTTTCCTGACGAGCTGGTACTAATCAATTTATTTTCCCACTCTGTTTGTGGTATAGAACAGCGCCTTGCAGGTGTTTTTCTCAAAATTAATACTAATTTTAAAATTATGACTTCAACTTGCAAAAACTATTTTTCTGTTCAAATGCTATTCTCCAGCACATCTGTACACCCTCTCAACATCCATAATGAGAAAATATTTTCAACAAACTCTCCACTCTGCTGCAAGCAAAAGAAACCACAGGAAATAGCAGAGGTTTGGACGTTCAGATGAACAGGCCTAGGGTCAGGAATCTGATCTCAGTTCCTCCCTCCAGCCATGGTCACACACTCAGCAAGCAGGGATGGGCACCATTCCTCCCAAAAATGCTTGCTGTCATCTGGAAAAATAGGGATAAACAATTCATGTTTATTTTGAGGAACCTTTCTGATGCAGACACAAAACTATACATACAAGACAATATTTATGAATTATATGCCATGAAATTATTATGTTTATATAATAAAGCACAAAATTACTATGATGCTATCTGGACTGAGCAGGGGAAGAAATATTACAGTTGTGATGGAAATAGACTGAGATTTTAAACTAATTTTAAAAAATCAGGTTACAGCCTCAGATTGAGGATTTGAATCAGAAAACCACATTACTGTCAGCTATTGTCATTCCACATTTTGAGAGTGCTTTGAGACTGTGTTCTGAGTTCAGGAAAACACTGCACTGGAGGTTTAATTCCATCTCTGTGTAGCTGACAAAACAACACCCGTGTGACCACTGGACTAAAGTGCTCCCTGAATGAGCATGATTTGAAGGGGTTTGCTTAGCAGAGATCCATACAAATAAAAGGGAGATGGAATCGAGGTACAATGACTTTCCTGCTGTCAGACGCAGCACAGAATTACAGAACGATTATCTGCCAAAGGCTGAACATATGAACACAACTAAGCTCCTAGTTCTCCTTCACAGTGTGACAAAACCTAATGATCCTTCAGTGCTTTTGCTTTATACTGTTATTTTTCCAATAAATAGTGTGAACTTGTTTCTTCTCACCCCCTAAGTAATCATTTATGACAATTTATTTGGAATGACAAGTTGGTGTTATATCTCCCATTCCTCTGCAGGAGTTGTACTGGAACATCTTTATCTTACTGAGTCTTGTCCAGAAAAATACAAAATTGAAGAAGCAGGGCACAAGAGCTTTCCAATTGTCTGAAGCATTTATATTCTCAGGGAAGTTCTGGAGAACTCACACATCAAGTATGACAGCAATGGCAAGATTTGTGGTGTTTGGAAACTTTTCCCAAGGAAAGTTTTAAAGTTCAGGAACTTGCAATGAGGCGGCTCTGTAACTGATGTATTGTTAAATATTAAAGTGGTAAAAGAAAAAAAACCACTAAGGGATTCTCAGGCTAAAGCAAAGGAGCATTACTGTTACATAAAGCTATTTTGAACCTGCACATCTGTGGTGAGTTGGCATTGTCGGGCTGCCAGACATCCACACAGCATTCCCTCACTCTCCCTCCTTCCTCTCCTGGAAGGGGAAAAATTAAGATGAGAAGTCTTGTGGGTGAAGCTAAAGGTGAGGCAATCACTCAGAAGTTACTGTCATGGGCAAAGTGACTTGTGGGAAATTTAATGTATTGATAATTGCACAAAATTAAGATGGGACATCCCCACATCCCCCTTTACTGCCATGCACAGTCAAATCTGCTGGCATTCCCTAGGAGATGTTCCAACCAGTTAAAAGATTTTCCTCCTTCTGCCACAAAGATCAGAAAGAAAAATTCTCTTCCTGGTCTTACAGATCAACCATTGCCTAAATGCTGTTCTGTTCAATAGGCACAGATTTAATTTTGAATGTGCTGGGCTGTGCTCACATAAAATGCATTTATTTCTGCCTCTGATTCTACACAAGGGCTCCCTCCCCTAAAATCTCTGCTACACAGTGTCCACACACAAATCAGCCATGAAGGGATATGAGAATCACTTTTAGTGGCTATAAATTTAACAGCAAAGAGAGAACCTCGTGCTCATTTCCCACAAGCAATGGGGAAGGCTGAAGGAGTTACACGCTATGTTAAAGACACTGTAAGACTTGCATTTATTCATGCTCTTCAGAGAGTACTTCCCCAAAGATTACAACAGTGCAGGAGGATGTATTATCCCTTTCTTGTACAAGTCAGGTTGCTACAGAGGGCAGCCCATCCCATCCTGGCCAGAACAAACGTGCCAGTGCATTTTGTGTGAGGTTCATCACCACGGGGCGGGGACAGGAGATAGTGAGATACAGGACATCTTCTGTTCTACTTGTTTTCCATAAATTATGGAAATGTGGGACAGAACTGAGAACTGTGAATAACTACAGAAGACACTGAACTTGGCAAGTGAAACCTGTCAGTGATCAGTGGCTGGGCCAAGGTTTGTTGCTGGGGCTCCGCCATCAGTTCAGCTGCATTTGAGAAGCTGATTTTCAGACAGCAATGTTCCTTTTCTGGAGTACTGAACTCTAAAACAACCTTTATTGAAATGGAACATGGCACAAAATGAAAAGAAAAATGAATTATTACAGTAACTAACTAGGAAGTTTCATTCTCATAGAGTTGAGGAAGAGAACTGTATTTGAAAGTTGTGGTTGAGCAGAAATCATTCCCACATAATTACCTGTTAATTTTATTTTTGCATTTCATTGCATTATCTACAATTACAGTACTTAGTTACTTAGATAAAGCAAAATGAGATGCTGAGATTACCTAAGTAAAGATGCCAACAGCTGCAGGAATTCAGTCTTAACTAGGTTTTCTCTTGCACAGGCATTACGCTACTAACAAGTAAGAATTTAAAATGCTGGGATTAGCCAAACCTGCTGACATCTTCAGTTCCCTGCATTATTAACTAGGGGAAGACTAAAGTTACATTTATCCTTAAAAATTAAAACTTTGAGATTCTAAAATGCATTTACCAGTTGGTCTACGAAGACCATGAAAACATGTAGAAGTCTTTAAAAGTCAACACCTAGAGGAAGAGTTTTTAGTTTTTAACAGAAAAAAAAAAGTATATCCTACAGCTGTATTTTACTCATCTTTTCCCAACTAAACAAACTGACTTAATCTTTAGATAACATTATTTCTAGCAGGGGTGGAACAAGATTTGCTTTCTCTTTCCTCTCCTTCCCCCATTAAAAAAAAAAAAAAAAAAAAAAGCAAGCAAAAATGATAATATTGATTTGGCAGGAGTTCTGCTATCTTTTCATTTTTGGATCAAACACAAAAGATTTTATCTTGTCTAGTACTACATATTCCATGAAAAAATAGAACAATTCAAATCTTAAACTGAGTATAATAGATAATCTAGTCCACTGAGACTAGAAAAATGTAATTTAGTATATTGCAGGAAAGCAATATTCTCTTTTTTAAGGTCATATGATGCCCACAGGATGCTTACACTGAGACAATGCAAAGTTCTACCAAGTAACAATGCAGAGCTGAGCTTTTCCTTAGGGATTTTTCAGATGAATTTTGCCTTAGGGTGAGGGGCATGTAGCCAATAAACAATAATTAGAAAATGCAGGAGAAACTGTATCAAGTTTTTGTACCAATAGAAAGACAAAGGAGATAAAGTTGGCTACTCAGGTGAGGAATCAAAAACATGCTGATAATAAATTTTTCTAATGATTATGCATCCAGTTAAAAAAAAAAAAAAAAAAAAAGCTGTACTCAAAAAACTCTCTTCAGTGTATCACTGCCTGCCCTGGGTCTGTGGTTTTTGGTCAAAGGAGAGAGACACAACAGGGATGAATGCCAGGCATCAGTCAGGCTTTGGAGGAATCTTTCCTCATTGACTGCAAAGGCTATCTCACAAGCACCATTAAACTGCTCCTATCACTCAAAATAAGACAAAAGTTGCAAAAGAGTTGCCATTCTTGAAAAATATCCATATTTAGCAGTTTTCCTGACCATATTAAGGATACACTGTAAATAAATAGTAAGCTACTCCTAAGGTAAAGAAATGTTTTTCTAGTTATATCAAAACTCTAGCTGTGATCTAAGAAAAACCATTGGTGAAGCCCTGGACTAGCAAAAAATCATATTTTAAGAAAAACAGAAGCTATAAACTAGAAATAAACAGCATATTGAGGCTGACAGAGTGGATTGGATAAACTCAACAGGAAGGCAGAGAAGGCAGGAGACAAAAGACCTGGCTTGGATGACATCCAGACATCCCCATCTGCACCTCATCTGCCTCCACACACACTCTCTGCTCCTTATTCTTGCTCCAGAAGTCTGAGCCTGAAAAGAGAAACCTCATGTCTTTAAGCCACCCTGCAGCTCTACTTTTATGAGCGGATTATTCCTGGTAATCAATTGGCTTTGTTCTATCCTGGGGGAGATCAGTCTGCAAAAGTTTCTCTCCTTGGAGGCTAAGATGGAAAATCAATTTCCCTGAGTTCTAAGCAGGACAGTAGGAGCTGAAAGATAAATGAGATCCAGGACGATCTTTCTATCCTGGGGTGACTGCTGCAGCCTGGCTTTTACGTGATTTGTGGCACAGAGCCTGACCAACAGGGATTTTATTCAATTGCTGAGTGCTGAAGCTGAGATCCACCACAAGGATCTAAAACTCTACAGAGCTTGCTCTCCACTCCTTGTGATGCTCATTGTTTCTACCAATGTCTGTAGACAACTCAAACTTTAAGAAAGAGGGAGAAGGTGGGAATCAGATTCCCTGGTCACACTGGGTTCAGCTTTCCCTGCAGCCTGTTCCAAGGCGAACAGCAAAACCCACATTCTGACTGTTGAGAGGCATTTCCAAAATAAATCAATCTACAAATCACAAGGAGAAAAATTTAACAAGAGGCTCTGGAATAGGAAATAAGGCCTGAGAGGAATAACGAAGCCAAATAAGTACACAGAAAAATGAGAAGCATTGAAAAGCAGCTCAGTGACAGAACAAGAATTTACAGATTCATGTTCTCCAAACTCACTGATCTTTTACAAGAAAGCAGCCACTGAACTCAAGGTTTCAAGGGCAATGGTTACAGACAACTCTAAAGTATGAGAGTACATCAGAAAACTGAGACTTAACTCTGAAACAAGCAGAAACTCATGACTCTATTTATTGCAAGTGACTTTATCTCAATATTATTCTCCTGGATAGCTCAATCTTTCATTCTTTCTAAAAGTAGCAACAAACAGGGAGTGCTCACACACACACATGGAGTCGGGCAGCTTTAGTTGGAGTCTTCTCAGGCTGGTTTGTACATGTTCTGCCTGTTAACTTTGGCTATTTTGATTTTACTCACACGGCAGGGATTTGATCATTCCTATTAACATCAGCACCGGGCAAGCTGGAGTGCAGGTCCCATCCAGAAAAGAGTGAGAAGGGGACAACATCATTCACACAAAAGTGGCGCTAAAATCTGAACATGAGATGAAAGATATTATGTGAGCAAAACCACCAGCATCAAATCCAGTCTATGTAACAACAAAATACATGGAAAAAAGTCCACACCGTGTTCTTCCTCTGCCCTGCTTCCACCTCCAAGGAAACAGCAGTTTTCTGGTGCCATAACACAGCGTCATTTCTACTGATGTCCTTAAAACTGCTTTGCCACCAATTGCACGTGTGCCACTATCACTGAGCAGAAGTCCTGGATAGGACAGTCCCCTGTGCCTGGGAAAAGGAAGAAGAAAAGCCCTTTCTTGCAATTGTACACAGCTAAAGCTTAAAATGCCCCCTCACAGCATTGCAGCTACGGCACCACCTTTCATTGACTCCTGTTTGAGTGGCCTGCCATGTCCTTGCGGGAAGAACTAAATGAAATTAATTTTTTTCTCTTTGCACAGGCCACTTTTGAGCACTAGAATGCTGGGAAGAGTTTAAGTAACTGATCAGGCACTTTGTTTGTGCCTGGTGAAACAAAAAAGCTGAGATTCCCTCCCACCATCAATTTCCCTGACAGCCTGTCTTCCTTCTGTGTTATCTCTTTCAGCCTTTTATGAGAAAAGCTTCAGTGAAAGATGTTTCAGTTAAAGGTTTGCTGTCACTGCAAGACTATCTAAAAGAAAAGCATCACCTGGGACCAGCATAAAGCCCAAAAATATTACTGGAGGCTTTTGGGTTGCTTCCTTTTTGAGTGGATATGAGACCTTTTTTTCCCCCTTTAATAATTCTGCCTAGCCTGACAGATATATTTTAACCCTGCATTGATATAAAATGAGCATGATTCTGTGATTACAGCAAGCAGGCTTGGCTTGCAGCAACAAGGATGGCTTTAATAGACTCCTGATGGAATTCCTATTCATTTCTCCTCCCATATTTGTGATAAAACATTTAGCTCTCGGTCTCCATTAATCTAAAACTTGGTGCTCTGAGCCAGCTTATATAACATGCCCACAGTTCTGGCTTTGCAAAGCAGTGTAACCCAGCACAACAGAGAATTTGGGGCCTCTCCTAAAAGCTAAAGGTATTGCCTGAAGTTATGTTGACATTTTGGCACGCAATAAACTATACTGATGTTATCAAGAACAGTTAATTGACCCAAAAAATCCTTGCTGCATGACTAGGTGTTGTGATGAATAGCAAGATTTGGATGATATTTTTTTCATCCTTGCTAGTAGGAATATTGAAGGAATAAGGGGGGTTTCTGTCTTGTTTATTCTGATATATATGGAAAGCAATAGGGTTGGGAATTGTTTAAATTTTTCAATAGGTACCTTGGTTTGAAAGACAGGTGTCTGCTAAGGAAGGCAGGAGCCTCCCTTGGAATGGAAAATGTAAACCCCCTCCCTCCAAATTATTATAATTTTAAAAGTAATGGGCTCTAAGGCAAAGATATGAGAATTAGGAATGCCAGTTCTTTACTGGTACATATAGTAAAACAAACAAACAACAACAACTATGGCATTAACACCAAACAAAGCCACAAACCCATTACCAGCCTTCTTGGCCACAGGCACTTTCCCTGGTCAGCAGGAAATGAGCAAAAAATAAATAAGTCCCGGGGTGGTGGAGGAAATGTATCAGGAGCTCTGGAGCTGTGGCTGGAACCAGGGGATGTCCCAGCAGGCAGGGGTGGGACAGCATCAGCCCAGCTCCCAGTGATGGCTAGAGAAGCTAGACCTAGAAGAAGACCTGGAACAGAGACCAGACAGAGCTAGAGAATAAAATAGGTATTTATTGAAAGGCCTTTAGGATACACCTTGGGCAGGACAAGAGCCTGACCAGGGCTGCACTGAGGTGAACCCAAAATGGTCACAAAATGGATGACCAGGCACAAAGTCTCACACTTTTAAAAGTTTTGGTCCATTTGCATATTGGGGTTTAATTGTCCAATTACACCTTCAGATTATGAAGTCCCATCCTTGTTTTCTCTCTTCAGCCCACTGTTGTTTGTACTTCTGGGCCTGAAAACTTGTACCTATTGTCCTCGGTCTCCAGCAGAAAAAGGATTTGTCTCCCTACTCTGCGAAGAGAGCTTGCTAACACTTAATATGAGGCTCAGCACTGCACCCCTAGGCAGCACAGAATCTGAAAAACAGGAAGGCTAAAACTTAAGGCAACAGCAGCAGAGCAGAGAGGGGTGAGCTCCAGATCCAAGGGCACCCAAGTAGATGGGGACAGGTCCCTCTGTTAATGAGGTGGGGGTTAATAAGGTCCCAGATCAGTGTCTGCTCTTACAGGCAAAGGCTCACCCCAAGGCAGGAGAAAACAGGACCGAGCCCCTTTACCTGCCCAGTTCTCACTGTAGCTCTGCCCCTCAGAGAGAAACCCCCACATAATACAAGTGCAACCAGATGCCCTTTCCCCTGAGCTTGGCCACTTCTTTGCCTCTTAAGTACTCAAGTGTGTTAGTGTGTCCTAGCAACTTATGGGAAAAATTCTATAGGTGAAAAAGGAACAAAAGAAAAGAAACCTAACCCCCAACAATAGGGTGTATTTCTGAAGATGTTAATTTGTTCACTCTTTCTTTCACAATGCAAATTACTAAAATAATCACATTTGTGACTCATTTGTGAAACCTTTGTTAAACACTTCTGTCTCTCTTTTCAGTAAATTACCAGCCAAAACTAAACAACAATTATTTGAAATTGTGCCTAAAAATCTTTTTGGGTCGCGGGATTCCAGTGAGACATTTTCCCTGATAATTTCATTGCATCATTTCTTTTCATCCCTTCAAAACAAGGCTGAGAGGGCTACACCTCTACTACCAAAATTAAGTACCTTATGTTCTAAACCTTCAAGTTTTCAGTCCTGCGTTTCAGCAAGGAGCAAAAAGTAGAACTCAAAATTGATATATACTAAAAAAAACTAACAAAATAGAAGAAGTAATTTCTTCTGCCCTTTTGTAGATCACTTCTGTCAGATACTATATTTAAGATAAGAATGAACTACACACAGGCATTCCCTCATATTCAAGAGGGGACCACAGAACTTCTCAATAGACCCTTTGCCTTTTAAGATGCATTTCTCCAACTAAAACAAAGTTCTGCAATCTCCCTTTCCTTCACTCACAACAGACAGCTTCAATTATAAAACCTGCTGAGATAAGGTCTCTGCTTCATGAGACTAATGAACACTTGAAATGATGCACTGAACTAATGGGTATTGAATACAGAATAGCTATTTGTTGTGTGAATTTCATCACCTCTTATTCCTTGGATGTTATTTTCAAAATGCAGTAGCTTGTAATGGAAAACTATCGATATGACAAAAATTTTAACTCTCTAGAAACCAACCTGATATATTCATTTGAATGAAGGCTTTGTTTCACGGTATTATATTTGAATAAGTTGCTTTGAAATGTGGATTTTCAATTCAGATTATATTCATGTAAAAACCTCTTGGACAAAATAATTGTTTTCTTTTTTAGTAATTTATCATCAAAATAAAACTCTGCAGTAGGAGGATGATATCTCAAATTAAAAAAGGGTATAAAAACTGCACAGGAGGGAGGTTCAGTTGGTCAGCTAGAAATGTGCTTAGCCAGGGATGCCAACACACCAAAACTGACCACTCTGTGCTATTACCTTTGATTTAAAATTTTGCCCCCTCTAGCAACAGTCAGAGAATATGAAAACAAAAACCTCTAAAACTGTGAAATAAGTTTTGAAAAGATTTCATATTTTTTTAAAAAAACCTTTTAATTTCCAATCTATTTTCTGAAATGACAAAGCTGGATTTAAAAAAAAAAAACCCACCAAAATCAGCTGGAAGTTCCTTTCAATTCAATTCAATCTTTTACAGCTGGCCAACAACAAAGTCCCCCCTCAGCACCTGCTGTTGTCTCTACTGCTACTACAAATACACAAAGCAAGAAGTCTGGTGGGCTTAACTTGCAATTGAAATGAATTAATTTATAAATTTTAAATTTCAGCTTTTGATAACCCCCTAAAAAGGATCTAAATGTCCTGTGTAATTCTCTCTGAAAGAGGAAGAAAAATGCTGGGGTTATTTTTTTTCTAGTTATCTTGGGAGCTGAATTCAATTGAGGCAGAATTCAAGCCACCTACAAGGAACTCTAATTTTCATGTCTGTTTCCAGTGATTTTTTTTTTTTTAATCACTGAAAGTTGTAATAAAGTTGAAATAAACAACTGTTGCCAAGTACAAACTCTTGGTACAGGCTGTGCAAAATTGCTTTCTATTTGCAGAACCCTGCTACAGACCAGAAACAGAACCTGGCACAGCTGCCTGGCAAGTCTTTGCACAAGAAATGGTCCTCAAAAACATTCCACAGGAAACATTTGAGCCTTGTGCATCCTTCTGCCTCCAGCTGAGCATCTTTGGACCCAGAGGTATGGTCTGATTCCTCAGTGACCAGGTGCAGGGGTGCTCAGGCATTACTGCATTGTAGAGTCATGTAAAATCTCTGAAAAGATTCACTTCAGCAGCAGGAGGTGACACTGAAATGTCTCCTACAAGTGGAAGACATACCCTGGTAGGGCTGGAAATGGCACCCATTTCCAGACACAGATCTGCCCATGAATGAATTAAAAATCAAAAGTATTTCATCATGTGCAGTTTTTGAGAATCCTTTTTCCTTACATAGACAGAAATTCTTTGAGTACAGCAATATATGATGTAAGAAATCACAAAAATGGCATGGAGAGAGGCTACCAAGACCTCAAGAGGAACAGGAGGCTGAGCTGTGATGATCAACTGAGTAATTTTACTCACGCCTGGGCAAAAAAAAAA
>WBMY01017616.1:58885-84823 GCA_013397315.1 Donacobius atricapilla
AAAAAAAAAATAAAATAAAATATTAATCTGGATGCTTCCTTAGTTGCCTTCTATAGTACCCAGTGGGATTATGAGGATATGCCTGGAAGCAGGACCACACCAGAAAGAGGCCCCAGAAACAGACTGGCTGTGAAGCAAAAGATTCTTCTTTTCTCAGGCACAGAGAAAATGTTCTTGAGTCATCTCCAAACATAAGTGATAATATAATACTGATCTTTAATGGATGTCTCCACTGTAAGGGTGGAACTTCCCAAGCAGGTGAACCCCTCTCATACCCTGAACTGACCTATCTGCACAACAGGCAGAGCTAAAATCCATTCCTGTGGAACAGTTCAGAGGTGAAACCAGTCATCGCTCTGCTGTGAGTCCACCCAGGGCAAGATCTCCCAGAGGTTTATTGGCTGCTCGTGCACTTTAAACAGTGCCATGAGGGGAAAAAATGGGAGGCTGACTAAACACCTTGGGCAAAAAACTGACCAAAACCAACCTGGTTCTGAGGTGTTAGTCACTGTAGTACTGACAGGGTTGTATAACTAAAATAGGGATGGCTCACACGTGCTCTTCAAGCCAATTTATTACTACGCTGAATCTCACATTGTGTCTAGGAGAGACACATATATCTCCTTACTACAGGAACATGTTTGTATATAAATTTAATCTGGCATGACTGCAAACCTAGGAAACTCAGATGAATCCAGGTGATGCCCTAGAACTGATATGCAATTTATTATTGATGTTGTTGGGCAGGAAAGGAGATTTATACATCTCTATCATGAGTAGATCTATCCCCAGCTAAGTCAGAGCTTTTTAACACGTTTATTTCAATGTTTTCTGAAATCTCTTTTCAATAGTAAGACTTTCTCAGTTAATTTTCTTCCTGACTGTTTGAAATTTAAGTAAATCTAACAAGCTGAGCAAATATCTGAGGTCTGCCTGCCCTCTGTCTGGAAAAAGGATTTCTCATTCTGTGTATCACTCACAAATCACTGAGGAGCTCACACAAAGTCAAAACCCAGGCTTATCACAGTGAAGGTGAAGCAGATTTGGTTTTGATTAGAAGTTAGATATAGACCCACCTTCAGTGCCCTGAGTTAATAACAACAAAGTCACACATTCAAAAGTCAGGAGATTATGGAGCACCTTCAACTTCTACTTGGATCCAAAATAATTCAAAGGTATAAAGCAAATTACTGTCTTGGATCACAGAGGGAAAATTAGGAAAGAAGTGAATAATACCAGGAAACATTCCCTCATTTTAATTACCTAATATCTGTACAGGGTGCTACGTGCTCCAAATACTTTGGCTATTAAACACAAGGGGGAAAAAAATTCACAGTAGTTATTTCTATGATTTTATTGAATTGCTGCCAGAGGATGTTGCTTCCCTGGGAACACCCATATGAGCAGTGGGTCACCACGGCTGTACTCAGTACTTTACCCAGTACTCCCAAGCATTACCAGTACCTGCTCTTCAAGATTATTATTACAAGAGAAGAGAAAATAATTTTTCAGAAGAGTTTTATTAAAGTGATCTTCATGATATCTCAGGTGCATCTATAAAACTATTCTAAATTTTCCAATCATTTTCATATACATATGCATTTTAACTTTTGTTCTTTTAATAACACAGATTTCTAAATCCAGTTAGTCTGCTTATACAACTCAGCATGATTCCACTGAGAAATAGCTTAGAAGGACCAGAAATATTTTTCTTTAAAAAACAGAAATTTTTTATCACAAGACAACCTAGTTTATAAGCTAAGGAAAAGCAATTTGAGGAAACATAAGAAAATAGTAATTAAAAAAAAAAAAGAGCAAAACCTCACCATTTTTAAGAAGTATTTCCATTTATTTCCAAACCAGCAGCTCAGTAGATTGAGAAATATGTGTTTTGGTCTGTGGCAAAGAGGCAGAAATGATGGTCACAGGGTATTCCTGATCCACAACAATAATAACAGAATGTCTTCCACCAAAATCAGAGGAATAACTCAGCCACAAGCTACTGACAAAACAAGGGGAAAATAAATACAAAATAGCATATGAGAAATTAGATAAATAAAAGTCTTCCAAACCATTCTCAATTGTGTTTATGTGGACACCTCTACAATCACAATAAATTAATTATGTCACAGGAACATACACATTGCTGCACTGCATCTTAGTTACCACATCAGAACTTGTGAGCAGGCTGTCCTACGCATGTAAGGAATGTGGTTTTCACTCACCAGTAAAGGCAAAATCCAAAACTGAACTGCACTACCGCACTGCTGTATCCATCTTCTTAAGTGAAGTCTCTAAAACCTGCATTTTCAAATCAAAGGATGAAACCGGAGATTATAAAGAAAGCATTGCACCCTCCCTGCAATAAAGTCATTTTTACTAGGAATGCATTATTCATAATGAATCATAGGGTTGTGACAAGTAAGTAGCATTACAAAAACAACAAAGCAACCAAAAGCAAGTGTTTGAATTTACTTATAATCATACCTTATGCAGAAATTCACTGAATTTAGAAAAGAAAAATTTGTATGAAAGCATAAACAAACCAGGTGGAAGTAACACCTTTTCTTGAGCTGCAAGAAAAGGATTTCTTAAAACAGTTAAAGAAAACTGTATCTCTTTAAATAAGCAACTCGGTAGGGTGGAACCACTAACACCTTGCATTTGTTTTCTGAATCTACATGGATAGGATTCATAATCTTAAAAAAACCAAACCAACAACCCCTCAATATCCGACAGGAGAGGTGGAAACTCTTAACTCATTTTGTCCCCAGAATTTTATCTGTATGACCAAGACATGGCAAGACCATTGTTGCCTGTCCCGAGCTCAGTTACACTCCACACTCAGACTTTTCCCCATCCATCCTTCCTTCTGTCACATTAAACATTTAGGATGCAATTGTGAGAAGCTGCTCCCCGAGCAGAGATGGGGAGAAATAATAGATTGCAGCTGGAAGGGACAGCCTGAAGTGTGATGGCAGTGGGCATCCCTGCACAACGGCAACAGAAAACTTTCATATGCCAGAAGGAGGTAACAGCACAAATATCCAGATGAAGATCAGTATTAAAGAGAATCAATTTCACCTGAACTGTGGTTTTAGCTATATTGGGGCATTTAAAGACATTATATATATTTAATATCCAGAGAACAGGAGTCATAGAGTCCTCCAAGGAAGGCAGTTTGGCTTGGGCTTAATTCAGCATGGGAACTCTGCCGTCCTTTAAAGTGGTTCAGTGTGCCTCGCAATCTATTTTATGGACAGGTTTAATTCTGGCAGCACAAGAAGGATGGATGCCATCATGACCACACTTGAGATACGCCTGCAAAGGAAAAATTAGTGCATTATAAATAAACTTGACAAAACATTTTAATTTGCATCACTTAGCAGCTACTCTGAAATAACTGGGTTTAAGGACATTTTAATAGGACAATACTAAAAGGTTGCACGCTTTGGTTCTAGAAACACTGAAAATATGCATATTTTCTTATCCTATATGATTTAATATTATTTTACTCCTTCAAAAAAAAATCTAAAGGATCTCATCAAAAATTCACAGGGAAAAGTTTTCAAGTACATTCCATTATTTTTTATTCTCTATTTACTGTGTGCTTTGTTTAATATAAATGCTTCCATTTGCTCAAGTTCCAGAAATACTACTTAAAAGGAACATTTCAAGTTATTTGGGCTTGCTTTCTTATTCTGTAACCATTAAATACAATATCTGTTAAAGTTCATTCACTGTTTTTCACCTAAATTGATTTCCTTTTTTCATTTTTCACTCTAATTTTTCAAAACCTCCTCAACAGAGAACTCTAAAAGCATCAATATTCCACCTTTTAATCACTAACATTCCTGAACTGTTGCTATAAAGAAAAGTTAAAATGGAAAAGAAGAAACAAGGGAACCTCCCAGATACTCAGTTTGTTCTCTTCATAAGAGGAACAAAATACAGAAGAAAATAGGAGAAAATGAAAGATGAGTTGGCCTGAGGGAAGAAGTCAAAACACTTGGATGATATAATTTTGTTTAATTAATCACTTTAATCTAGAATTTAGTTCAAAAATGCTTTTCCATTCATGTCTTGTTTTATTATCTTTCTTATTGTGAATTTTCTGTGAGATCCAGAAGAAATTTCTAACATTCTGATGAGGTAATAAACACACAGAGGGGCTGACTTAAGCACAAATGATATTTTTGTGAGGGGCAGACCAGGGACTTTCTAGCAGGTGGGGGTTCCAAGATGTTCTCATCAAGCAAGAAGCCATTTAGTATTTTCAGTGTTTTTGCAATATTTTTGCTGCCTCCTCTTCTCTGAAAACCGTGCATGTGTCTGGCCTCCATGAAAGTGCTAAGGAGGTAATAATAATTTAAATTTACCAATAGAGGAATCAATATGCAGAGGACATTGTCAGCAGGACAGATCTGATTTGGGCATCCAAGAGAGGTTGAAATATACCTACACTTCATCATCACCTGCCCACTGGATTCTCTAAGGCAGAAATTAAGAAGGCTCTCAAAAAGCATTTTCATTTTTTGGGATAGGTTTAAGTCTTTGGTGACAGCACAATCAAGAGCCGAATTTAGGAATCATTAGCACTGTCTTAAAAGTCTGAGTGAAAACACAAGTTCAGAATGTTAAGAGGCCTAATCATTAATTTCTTAAAATAGAAATAATATTTGACCCTAAAAATATTCCCAGGAGATGAAATTAGAGTAGATTGCTAGTAAATTGCTAGTGGACGAGGGTTTTCAAGCCATTTATATATGTAAGTCTCCTCAAGTGAATAATCAAATTTACAAATATGCAAGCAAATCTTCATAAATATGCAGAAACAAGTCCTTGTACAGCATCAAAGTCTCACTTTGACAGTTATTAAATCATCACCCAAAAAGGATGCCAGAAGAATACTAAAGTGGCAAATGTCCATCCTGTAAAAAGCTATCAAGCCCCAGCATAAAACCTGTGTTTAGGTACTGTAATATTGTTATGGTCACATTTACCCACTGCTAATTCCATTTAAAGATGAATTGACCTCATTAAGTAAGAAGCCATTAGGTATTTTCAGCATTTTTTTTCTAGTAGCAAACAGCTCCATAATCTACTTACTGAACACCACTGATAGAATTATTCATTTGCTCACAAGATTTTCCAAGGCACTTCCCACAAATCCTAATGTAGTTCTGTTGGAACTTTGGGTTCCACAGCTACCCAGGAGGCAAGGGGGTAGTGGAGAGGTTTTGCAAATGGGGAGCTGACACCTGCAGAAGTTATGATCAAAAGTGCCTTTTCATGCGTGGATCCAAGTTAAAGGCCTTCCATCAGGTTTTTCAGAATAAATCTCGTCATATAAAACTACACGGCACATTTCCAATGCTTCTGTTACTCCTAGGAATGTTTAGAAATCGGAAGATTTAAGCTGCTAGCCTAACACACCTTTACTGCACATGTGCAAAGTGCAATTTTTTTGAGCCCTGAAGGTTAGTTAAATTTGGGGTATTTTCAGAAAATGTCACATTCCTGATTCCTCACCAAGTTTCAAACCCTCATCCAAATTCTTAACATACTAAATTTCTCTTCAACTGAATACCACTGATTTTTTGACTAGCATTGTTCTCCAAAATGCAATGATTTTACCCAGAGATTTCTATGTTATTTCTAAGAAAACACCTTGGGAAAGGAGAAAAAAGTATCTGCCCAAGAAATTACTGTCTGACAAGGCTACAAGCATGCCACTAACCTGCCCATAAGCATCACCAGCAGGCACATCCATAATATAAAGATGAAATATGGGAGGGAAGACCCAAACAGGGTCTTGAGCAAGAAATCCAAATGAGCCAAGACCGCGTTTTAAGGATTGCAGTGTTATTATTTTAGAGTCACCGTGGGTTGTTCATCTGTTTCCACTTTGTTCTGATGAAGCTAATTTTAGAGGGTTTTGGTCCAATTTCCTCTTTCTCAAGCCCTCTAATTAGGTACAAAAGAATTCCAGTTTTATGACAGGGCTTAAAGAGGTTCATTAGTCAGCAGTAAATCTGCTCTCACAGTTCTGAGGGGGAGCAGAAACTCTGAGGCTGGCTCCAAACTTACTCCCCTTTACACCAGAGGAAGCTTCAAAGAACCTCACCAACAAATACAACCAGAGGCAAATTATTAGTTGATCTGCAAGCACCAATATTAAATATTTCATTATTGAAGGTATAGCTCTATTTGGTTTTCAATTCAGGATTTAATGCTCTCTCCAGCCAAGGGAGAGACAGAGGGGGCGGTGGCAGAGAGCCTCTTCTTTCCCCAACATATTCACACCTACCACAGTGGACAAAAGCATTGCCTTTATTCTAATTTTATCTTCTTCAGCTTAAAGCATCCCTAAAAAGAAAAAAAATATTGTTAAAAAATGCCTCAAAAAATTATTTCAAAAAATGACTGACATGTAAATCTAAAACTCTTTCTTTCTTAGCAGCTTATAACTAGCAAATGCTATCTCCTCATGCTTATGCATGCTACACTGAAGTTGAAAATTTGTTTTTGTCTTTATTATCATCACTCTCACATCATATTTGATTTTAGAAGTAAACAAGATGAGTGTATGATTTCATGGATCAAAAATAAAGTCAAAAGGCATTCTTATTTTGAAAGTTACATCAATTAAAACAGTTAACTACAGCTCAACAAAATAATAAAATTAATGGGAAATTCTGAAAGAGATTCCTATTTAAATGTAATTTTATATTTTCTATTTGAGACCCTCTTATATAAATTTATTTCCTCCCATCTCTTAAAAAATCAGGGCACGGGGTTATTTTAGGAAACTCCAGAATACGTGACTGCTAGGTCTGCATGCAGCAACAGTACTCTTGTAAATCAATATAAACACAGGGTGCAGCATCCTACACAGCCAATAATCTAAAAAGCATGTTTTCAAACACCATAAATACTAACTTTGGAATTTATCTTACACTTATCTAACAATAACAGCTCTGAATTGTTCCACACTGCCATGAAACTGCACTTTATGAAGGCTCTCATTTCCCCATTGAAGGCTTCTCATGAGTGTGGTGGCATTTGTAGATCACCACCTGTCAGTGTCATGTGGTGATCTGATGCTAATAATAAGCATTATGCCTTCTGTACTGTTTGTTGAACTTGGTTATGTTCTATGACTTCCTGTTCCAGAACATTAAATGTAGGCTTTAAAAAAAAATTATTAATGTTATAGTTGGAAGGTTGTTATTACATTAATTGCAATCTGATGTTCCTTCTCCTCAGCAGAGATATTTAATTCTACTCAGGAGGAATGGAGGCCCTTCACAATAAAAAAGAATGCTGAACAATCACCTTTAGCAAGTGAGGATAGAAGTGGAGGAAACAGAAAATTCTGTCTCCTTTAGCACATTCCTCAACTCTGGTTCAATGTTTCTATGTAGCAATTTAAATATGAAATATAACTGTGCCAATCCACACAGAGATGTAAGAGAATCTCCCTGCACAAACAGAAGTATCTAGGGTAGTTGAGACTTAAATACAGAATTGATCACAAGTAGTGTAAACATAACAATGTTTAAGAAGCTATCCTTACTTTAAAAAAACAAATTTTGGCATGCATCCAATTCAACATTAAGTTGAAGTTTAGCAGAGATTCCCAAAAGATGAAACAGCATAAGATGTCAACCCTTTTCTGTTGTAAATTCACAAGCTGATAAAAATAAAACTCTACTCTTTAAATGCTTGAAATATTCTAAAGCACATTTCAGGAGGTATTTCACACTTCCAACAGTTTCCAGTTCCTTTTTACTCATAAATCTATTAAAAATAAAATAAATGTAGACCTTAGAATGCTGCATTTAAGGGGAATTATATGCCTAAACTTTCTAGATTGCTTTTCTAACAGTTTGAAGATCATTGTTTCTTTTCTGGTAATTTTGAGTGTGATAAGAAACATTCACTTTTTCTTTTGCAGGTGACTTTCATTCACTTAAAGCTTAACTGAAGTCTTCTCTGAGTTTCTTAACTGAAACTTAACTGAAGTCTTCTCCATCAGTTTCCACCCTTAATGTGGTGTTAAAAGGTCCTCTGGCTTAAATCTGCCTGAAGTTTTCAGCCTCAGCTTACTCTGTGATGGCTTTGGAAGGGAGAGACTCAAATTCAATATAGTTCAGAGGTCTGAATCTGAAAATCGACATGCATAACAGGACACACAACACAGCCCCAAAAGCAGAATACCAGGTCTGGTTAGAATGAAACCCTGGAGAAGTAATTTGAAATCCCTGGAGAAGTGCTTTTGAAGGAAGACTTCAAAGGATGCCAAGAGGTTCAGAGCTAAACTAGAGTGAGACAGAAGCACCAGGGACTAACTCGGGGGTGGCAATTTTTAAGACAACACCATAATTCCTTGTCTGTCTTAGCCAATGATTCAAGCAATAAATTATCTCACAGTAATTTGTGCAGTGAAGGAGTTTTCCACTGCCACACCCAATCCACTCTGCTGAACTGCACATCTCTGTGAAACCTGCAGGCTCTTTTGGAAAAGTCATAATAGGAAATAATTCATTACTTCCCTTCCTTTGGGGAACATTATCACCATACTATATCCATTCAAAATTCTTTGTTTCACTTTTGACCCAGTCCAAGAAAACCTTTTTCCATCCAATTTACAGCTCTGCATTTTTGACGCCTGTAATGAACAAATAGATTGAAAAGGAGAATTTGCCAAGATATGGCAGCCCCAAACACAAAATAACTAATATGATATGGGAAGAAATCATTAGTAGGATGGAAAAAAGTGACTGGGAAATCTTGTTTCTAGACTCAATGGCAAACACATAGCTGTTCCAGGTAATTGATCATGATTTGACCATAAATCTAAAAGAAAATGCTTAACCTGTTGCTACAGAGGTTCTGAAAAGTCCTCCCAGAGCAAGGAACACAGAGGAAAATATTTGGGAAGAAGATCTAAAATGGATCTAAATGGATCCTATTTCATGCCCAGAGGCAAGCATGCAATAGTCTCCATAAAAGACATTCCTACAATCAAAAAAGACAGAAGTCTGGAACCATTAAATTACAGCCAAGCATCCTTTGGGAAATGCAAGACGTCCGTAGAAATACTTTCTTTTCAAAGGATATCCTACATTCTGTATTTATACAGATATTTCTGTATCTGTGGGAGTCTTCAGAACACTTTCTATACAAATCAAACCTTCATTCATCCATAATTAAGAATTAGTAGACCTAAGTCCTAATGATACCTGTCATTCTGAGGAGGTGCTTTGAAAATGTCAAATGACACACATGCTGCCTTATAACTGTGGGAAAGTATTTTTTTTAAAAATAAATAAAGAAAGAAATTTCCATGTATTTGCTCAGAAGACATGTCTTGCAACTTTAGCATACGTTGCTGATTAAATGCTCTGGGTTTGGAAATACTCTCCACATCCACATTCCACTGTCATTCTTTCTGCTCCAGCATTTTTACAAACTGCACCTGTAGCTAACTGTATGGCTGACACATCATGGAAAACCTTTGCATTTACATTTTCTTCTTGCTATTTTTTGGTCACTATTAAGTTGTTCAAGGCCCTGCCCTGAGTGACTTGCTCCTTGCTTCCTTGAAATAAATACAATTAATTACATTCTCCAACTGCATTTCAATTTACGTTTCTATTTTGCAAAGCATAAATCCAAGTCACATCTGGTTTGGACTGCAATCCATATAAACAGAGCAGCCCTAATACAATGCCAGCGCTTTAACACATACAAGAATCTGTGTCCCACATTTAATTTTTGGGTCAGCAGGTGTCCTTTCTAAGCTCCCTTCACCACACACTCTTTTTGTCATAGATCTTTATCAAGCTGTGTGGCTCAAACCTGTGCATTGGCCAGATCAGACAGGTGCTACATATCAGTAAGTTCATTTTCTGTGTCAGAACCAGCTTTTTTCATATCACTTGGCATGCTATTCAGCACAGATATTCACAGACCAATGCTTAAATTTCATAACTGTGGGAATACTGTGGTTTAGAACCTGCTAAATTAAAGAGTTTCATATTGTCTGTTTGTTTAACATATGGGTTCTCAAGAAGGCATTTCTAGTGCATAAGTTAATGTATAGCAAAAAAATTAAGAGGTACTATCAGCATTGCATGGTCTATACTTCTGACTAATTTGTGCAAAAAAAAGTTGCAATGTTGGAACATCAACAAGAAATTCTTGAATAGCTTGTTTAGTGGTGATGGAATTGTCTGAAAGAACTTATTCGCTGAAATAATAATTCATCAAATATTAAGAATATCAGACAGCTGGATTAATGTGTTATCATTACTGCAAGCTAAAATTTCCAATTCAAAAATAAAAAGAAAAAATAATTAATATTACTGGTGCCTTGCACTATGAGAGTCATCCAGCCAAATGCGGAGAGCTGAAACATAAATCAAAAAAGTTCTACTTCTAAAAAAAAAGCCTCCATCTCAGCTCTTCCTTTTAAATTCCATTAGTAGGCAGCAGGATAAAAAGTGAACACTTAGATTAACCATATCTTAAGAATGTTTTTTCTTTTCTTTATCTTTGAAGGGAGCTCCAGGCGACAGGCTCAGACGTAGATATCAGACACAGACACCATAGACATCAAAAGGGAGGTGAGAGCAAACACACTCAGAGATCCTGTTCCAGAATTTGTCTTGGCAAGGTGAACAGGATTCTCACATTGCACAAGTCTTCAAAAAGAACAGTTTGGTATCCACATGATGTTCCAGAACTGAAATATTTTATGGACTAGGTCTGGCAACAGATACCGTGCCACAAGCACCCACTGCTGTGAGGTAAGTGAACCTCTAATGTGGGCCAAACAAACAAGACATATCTGAATTTTATGGATTTTTTCCCCTTAAAATAATAAACATGCTGAAAAATTAGATGTCATCTTCTGAATCTGAAATGCTCATGCTGCAGCCAGCACAAGTGAGTAGCATCCATCAACAGAGCACCCTTTCTTCAGCCCTCCTGTGCTTGATCTGCTCCAGGGCTCCCAGAAGCAAATCAAGCTGCTCCTCATGGGGAGTCCCAGGGAGGTTCTGGGGCTGTTTATAACTGCGACATACATAAAACATAAACCCAGCAGTCACTGGGGCTGCCAGATACAACAGCAGCTTGGCTGGAGCTCTGTGTCCCCTCCATTTCATCAGCAGGTTTGGCCATTTAGTGCCGTGCTCGGCACCTCATCCACCTCATTTTACCTGGGAAAATGTCCCTGATCTTTGCAACACAGTGGTGGAGCATTATCAGCCATCCCTTCCAGGGTTCACTTTGAGCCTCATCCATGGCATTTCCTGGGAAAATGTCCCTGATCTTTGCACACAGAAGTGAAGCAGTATCAGCCATCACCTCCAAGGCTCAGTTTGAGCTGCAGTCTATCTGTTTAGCTGGTGTTGTCCAACAGCACATCACACGGAACAGTTTGAACAAAGGAGATAATTGCTGTTTGGTCTTGTTTTCATTTGCTCTCTGTACTTACTCCAATGCTTGTCAGGAGAACAAAAGAGCCAGTTGAGAAAAGTGTAGTGAAAATATGCATTTCCTTGAAGGGGCATGAGAAACAATATCATGCTGGCCTACTTCTCGACATCCTGAAACCACCGTGTTAAGTAACATACTGATTATCTTTTAAATCTACTTTTTGTCACTTTCTCTCTGTTAATTAATTTCTATTCCCTTGTAAGTAATAATGTAACAGTGCTTTACCGGTGCTTTATCACAAACATGAGTTAAACACGTTCTTGGCACTGCAGTAAAAAGGGGCAGTGCCCTCTCCATGACTGTGTGCCTGCCTGAACATCATATTTCACATTTACACTCTGCCTGGAAGTTGTCAGATATATTATGTCATGTCCAGTAAGTACTTTGTAAACATCATCGTATTTTAACGAGAGCAATCTCTTCCTGTACGCCTGCATAAGGTGACACATCTCAGCAAATAAAATTCCTGATTGAAAGATTACTTCCTTATCTGCTTTGTTTTCCTTATGATATTAGTTCTTGAAATATTGAATCTTTTACTTCATGTCTCTATACTACTTCAGCCCTACTGATAGCACAGAGCAAATTTGACTCAAACATTTTACTCCTGTCTTGAAATTAACTTCCTTGAGGCAATTTCAGCCCTTTTTTTTTCATTTAAATACATCTAGGCAATTGTGTTCTTCATCTGGATAAGCTGGAATGAGGATCTTTGTACCATTGCTGACTTGAAGCCTTTAACACCAATTGTCATAAATTCATGTCATAAAGACAGCAGAAGTGTAGCTTCTGTTTCAAGAGGTCAGTCAAAACATTTCCCCCCCAGCTCTGATTTATACAGGAGGCATTAAAACACAGCATGTTTTCCCCAGTCAAGATTTAAGGCATAGAGTTTCCTCTAAGATAGCTCCATACCCACTCCCTGGCATAAATTCACTTTAACATTGAACCATATTTGTGACAAGCGCATTTCTAGGATTTTTTTAGGAACTTGGCTTAAGCTCTGGGCTAACAGAAGGATTGAAAAACTTGTCACTTTTGTAATTCAATTTTTTTTTCTTTTTTCTGGTATACCAAAAGTTTTCAGCTTTTTATTTCTTACATAGAAATTACTGAGTGGTGATTCCTATTTTATTTCATTTAAATCAAAGACATCCAATTTAATATAAGCCAGTACTGGAGAAGCAGTCATGTTAACAATACCTAGAAATGAAGTTGGCAAACAGGCTGTCCCTTGAGGTTCCTTCTGGTGGTTTTGCAAGTGAGACTTGAGGCTTACTCTGAATCCTCCTTCTCTTGGAGAATTTCTTTAAAGAATTTCCAAAGTGCTCAGCTTTCTACACAGATCAGAAAATGAAAACTTAAGGTTTTTTCAGCATCTGCAGAGAACAAATATTGCGTTTAACTTGCTATAGTGCAATGAATCAATTTATTTTTTAACGAAGACTCAGAGATTCTATACCCTTTTTTCCACACAACCTTTAAATTTAAGAAAATCATGATAATAAAATTTGCCAAACACAGGTCTGAAATCATGTTTGATTTTTAAAAGGATGTGGCTGTAAGAAATCCATCTGAAGCACCCAGTTAATTAAGACCTTGCATTCCTATTTATCAGGAATCACCTGAAACAGGGACATTTTTAGACTGAACATGAAAATTTCCAGCTATTTTGGCATGTGTTGATTTTTAAAATATTCACTGACTCTTTATTTCCTTAAAATCCATTGGTGAAGGCAACAATTTCATATCAGTTGTCAAAAACTCTTTCATCCAGGAAGTAGTATGACTACTAATGGCCCAAACTAAAATAACATATAATGTCCATGTTTTATGCTGATGTAATGCCAGAAGTTGCAGTTAAAATTGACAACAGTTCCAAAGTCACAGCTCAAGCTGGGAGTATAAAAGGTACTCTGAGATCCTAATTTTGTGGGTAGGAGGTAGAAACCTCCTATTTGGTAGGTACAAACGTCTTCTATGGCTCTCTTACCTCAGGCAACTTTCCCAATGTCAGACATTATTATATCATATCTCTTTTGTAAGTGGCACCTAATTACCTCATGATACATTCTGTTAATAAAAAAACCCAAACAAACAGACAAACAACCAAAAAAAAACACACTAAAAGAGCAGTTTCAGTTTTATCTTTCCCTGGTTTTGTGGGAAACGTAGCCAGTTTCAAAGGAATAAGTTTCAGTTGCCTCCAAACTTGATTTCTCACAGACCAATGATTTCTCAGAATGTTTCTATTTTGTTGTTTCTATTTTGTTGTCAAATTTTCTTTGTGCACTGATTCCATGCTGCTAAAAATTAGCAGTCTGCAGCATGTCAGAACACGTGTATTGAACTGTCTGTTTCAATCATTAACTGATAATTAGACTAATTTCACAGGGGCAAGAGAGGTACCAAGACTGCATTGGGAGCTGGCAGAGAGCAGAACGAAGGGAAGATCACAGAATTAATGTCTGTTTGTTTAGATCTTTCTCTAAAGACAACAAGGTTTTTTTCTTTCCTTACAGCACACACATACTCAAGTGAATCACTCAAATACACAAGTATGTTGATTCTTCGGTGTTTTAAGTAATTTATGCACAAACTGCACTATGGGCTGAACTCATTTGTGCACTGTGGGGGAAAAAAAAAAAAAAAAAGGCAGCCAGAGAAATAAATAAAGAAAAGATTTAAAACCAAACATGCTCAAGTGCTTGAGATACCAGTTCCAGACGCTGCTGGGCACACTGGACTGATAATTGACTGTATGCATGTGGAAATCCATGGAAGACACCATATTATTGCACTGTTAGTATTGAAGGGAGCTCAAAAAGGGATTAGATAAGTTTATGGAGAAGAGACCTCATCCCTCAGTGGCTGTTAAGCTCGATGATTCAGATGAGCCACTAAACTGATGTATTATTCAGAGGAAAGCACAGCACTTGACATTTTCTCCCCTTCTTACACTCCTTATCTCCTTTTTTTGGTAACACAGGACACACCAAGTGCCCTTTGGGATCAATCTCTTTCAGATTTAGGCCTGCTCCAAAGGGCATGCTCCAACTACAATAGTGAGCTTAAAAGTGTATCTTCATAACGGAATACATTGCATTGGGCTTTATCCTCATTTTCCATATCAGCTCCATGAGTAAACAATAATTACTGATGATAATTAATCAGTATAACTTCTCAAAAGCATTTAGGAGCTGATCTGCATAGATCTTTTGAAATTTGTTTTGAAAGGACTGAACTCATCCAAATCTGCAACATCTATTGAATTTTAGTTGGTGGTTATATTTGTCCAGGGTCAGAGGAGTTTGATCAAGTGGATCAGGCGGGTAGCCTGGGTAAAACCACCACACAGCCTCCAACAGCAACAGCACAAACCATGCACTGCACATTAATAATTGTCATTTGTGCACCAGATTTAGTACAAAAATGCCACATTTGTCATTCCCAAACACCTCTGAGGTAAGCAAGAATATTGAATTCCTGTTTCTGAACTCAGTGAATGAGTTGAATGCTGTGCATTCTTACTGCTGGTCTCTGTTTAGGTATTTAGATAACAGATAGTACTTTAAAAATAGATAATTTCTTAGATAATACTTAGCAAGACTGTTCACATTTGCACCCAAATGACCTTTTTAGAAACTACGATGTGATTCATCATTTTGCCATCTGATTCACAATACAGGATAGCTCTGCAGATTCAAAAGCCTTTGTTTAGCCAGGATATTTCTTAGCCCTTGATTCTATGTGCAAATTAGCATCCATTTTACAACCTCTCTGCTAATTGGTATTTGCAGAAGGATTAGCACTCGGTGTCAGCAGTCACTTTAGTTATTATATGAATATTCATTAGGATTTCATACATAACCCCCTCACTATTTGCAGCTTAATCTCTTTTTTCTTGTGGTGTTCCTGCTTCACCCATCTGTGCAAGTAGCTGCCATTACCACAATCACATAACTATCCATGTTTTAATCAGGAGATCTGTTTTGTTTCTACCCCTGCATGATCTTCTGCGGGCACCAACACAAATTACAGCTCTAACAGCTTCTCACATGTTTTATCCCAGCACACAAAGGTGTTTCTGGTCATCTCAGTAACAGAAGTAACTTTACCATAATGGGGAAAGGAAGTGTTTGCGTGGAGTTTTGATGCAAATATCAAAGCCCTACAGCAGATTGGCCTGTTTGAAGCACATGTGCCAAAGATGCCCCTGCAGAGATGCACCAGGCAGTCATGTTGCATATGAACAGCAACTTTTCCAGGGGTGATCGGACCTCAGAGCCTGTGGTGACTGTACAAAACACAAAAACCCAGTATAAATTTGGAATATTTCCAACATTGTCTTATAACAGTAGAACTGTATTTACATGCATGTGTTTTACTGTCACCGGTTATACCTGAGGAGCAACAGAGACCCAAATCTAGAAATCATGATACTTTTTGTAGAATTCTACATGATCCTTTGACACATGTATTATTAACAGAATCTTCA
Organism: Donacobius atricapilla; assembly: GCA_013397315.1. NCBI lineage: Eukaryota > Metazoa > Chordata > Aves > Passeriformes > Mimidae > Donacobius > Donacobius atricapilla. Next base: position 74,895 of record WBMY01017616.1, read on the forward strand.
AATTTCAATTTTTATCTCAATTCACTATTACTTTTCAAATACTGTTCCATGGAACAAGTTCATCTTTTATTAAATGTTTATTTTTCAAGATTTAGGCCTATGCTTTTGGGTAATTTTTTTAGTCATTCCCTTCTTTTTTTCCTGTTAATAAACTTTACTATTGACAATGGCTGTTCTTCCAGTACTTTTAGGGGATTATTGTTTCTTAGTCATCTGGGGCTTTTCTACAGATATTCTTATATTTTTTTTTTAGTGTTATCCTCCTATCTCTGTTTCAAAAGACAAAAGAGGCTTCTGAGAGCCTGGTTTTTTAAAACAAACATTTATGATCATCATTTCATACTCTTACCATTTTATTAGCATATGCTGCTCCACATAGATAGAGATGCCAACTCTTCAACAATAAATCTATTCAAACCTGTCCAAGCTGAAACCACGTATCTGACTACTGCAATTCATAGGTGCACAAGGCCACCAAATACTATCTCAACTGATGTGAGCCTCCTAAAGTATTTTAGCAGTACTGAAGAACAGTAAAGTGCCAAATGTTAATTTATTCATCCATGTTATAGCAAGACATTAGAAAAAACAAAAAAGTACAAGATTCAACAAACACCTGTTCATTTAAATGTGTGTATTTCCCAAATTTCCTAATAAGAAAAAAATACAGAACTACAATAGTAAAGAAATATCTGGAAAGCAGTAAGCCTGAGAAAAAAGAAACCCCAATGGGGATATGGGAGGGCAACAAACTGTTTCAATAAACAACAAATAATGCAACTGGGGAAAGATGAGTGCATCTGATAACAGGAGAGATTGATATAGTAAAAATGTTACTGATATAAAAATCAACCGTTTTGATGTGTGGCTTCCTGTGCCTTTTGAACTGGATCCTGACTATATCAGGCCTTTTTTCCTGTATCTTCACAAGTGGAAGGTGACAGCTCGAAGTATGGTTCATGCTCTGGGTATTCAGTCATCTGGTAAGCACAGTCTTTGAGAATTTCCTCTACCATGACACATTGTCCTTTAAAAGCTGCAGAAAGTCCATCAGGTAGCTGAGAAAATTCCAATACATCATACAAGCTGCTCTAGATTGTCTTAAAAATTTCTCTCTAGAAATACAACACAACTTTTTCCTAATGCAACATTTATATCATGCAGTTAGTACTGCAGAAAAATACAAGCTACAATTTGTGTGTAAAACACACAGTAGTGTGCCAAAGAAGGTTTTCATTATAGGAACATTATAAACTATAATCTTGTGACATTTGCAAAACATTTTATTTCAGTTTAATCTTTTTTTTCCTCATAGTTTTTCATCTTTCTTTCCTTTTTTTTATCACTCAGGATAAAGCATCCTGTAAAAAAGAGACTGTATATTAAAATGTGCTACATAAAGAAGAAAAGACCTGCTCTTCTAGCCTACCAAACTGTTTAGTTATTCACCTAGTCTGAATGCCAGGAAAAATTTGCCATGGCAAATGAGAGGATTCATCCCAGAGGTAAAACAGAGGAAGGAAACAGAGATAACAAATGAAAATGGGTGAGACTCTTTCATGGGACAGAAAGGATAGAGGGGATCAGATATAGGATACACTGAGATCAAACCTGCCTAAAATCATCCTGCTATCATCCCATCATGGTGACCATTTTAAATGCTTCCTATTTCCATCTGATCTAAGGAATTGTGTTAAGAAATAACAGGAAAATACCAGGAAGGAGCCTGATGAGCTTGAGTAAGGAGTGGGAATGCATCCTGGTAAATAAGTCAGGAAGCTGTGTTGGGGCAGAAAAGTGTTTCCTGCTTGATTACTTTTGCTTTCAGCACAAAAATTTGGTCATTACTTGTGACTAAATAGGGTGACACCATACAAGGACATGGAGCCACTTTACCTATTTCTAAGCCAAGCTATAAGAAGACCTAAAAACTCATGTACTTTTGAAGTCAGATGGAAGAATTTAGGTTAATCTAAGTAATTTGAAACTTGCTTAAGCATAAGTAAATTAAGAGATAAAAAATACTTCAATTCCTCTTATCTGCATTTTCTGAAACTTCAGAATCGTATTTTCAACTTTCCTCAGCAGTCAATTAAGCCTGAAAGATGAATTATTTTTAAAATGAAAGCTGAGACTCTTACATCATTAAGTGCCTCTAGCAAGTGAAGAAATATTGCTAGACTCACAAAAAAAATTCCTAAAGAACTATTTTATATGAAATCACAGGGGATGTGAGACTTCTATTAATTATATTCACAGACTCAATTGTATTCCTATTCTTCCAAAAGGCAGTTTTCTACAGGGGAGTTGTTTGGAAAGACTAAAAAGTATCAGTCTCATTGATATTTTCAAGGCAGTTTTCACTACCATGTAGTCCTTATTTTACTAATCTAGTGGTGCATCACAAGACTGTTTTATTTACTGTCTCAACTGATGTGAGAATCCTAAACAGTATTTCAGCAGTACTGGAGAACAGTAAAGTGGCAAATGCTAATTTATTCATTCATGTTATAGCAAGACATCAGAAAAACTGAAAAGTATGAAATTCAACAAACACTTGTTCATTTATTTGTGCATTTTTCCTGAATTTGTAAATAAGGAAAAAAATTCAGAACTTAAATAATTAAGAAAGATTTGGAAAGCAGTTATTCAGAGAAAAAGAAACCCAAAAGGGGATGTGGCAGGACAACAAAAATAGAGCTCTCAGAAATGGGCTGTTCACAAATAAGGGTGCCAGGGATGGCAGGAAAAGAAATTTAAAAAGGAAAAAGAAAAAAGAAAAAGTGAAAAATCAACCACAGAAAGTTTAAACATAAATCTTCACAGAAATGTTAAGATTGGATGCAAGCCAAGCAACAACTGAACTACAGGGGAATGTAGTTGTCCAGAAATATTTGATGAGCCAACCTCTTAGGAAAAAGGGGAATTGTTTTGTGTGATACCTAGGGCTGTAACGGCAAAAATGGGATGAAATTAAGAGGGAAGACTTACGCCAGATATCAACAAAATATCACAGCAGAGTTATTGTGCTGTGAAATGACCTCCCAAGGGGTGCAGCCAAAACCCCGTTGTATGGGAAATTGAAAACTAGCTCAAATTAGAGCTAAAAACTTCAGTGCAGCAAACAATACTACCTCCCTGGAATGATGGCCTGCATTGACTTAATAGCTTTTCCTCCAATTTCTATTCTATTCCATCATAGAATGCACAATATAAGACAGTTTTAGAGGAAGAATGTTTTTAACAAAAGACACAGATTTAGCTAAGTGTGCTGAAGTTTAAACATCTACTGCTCCACCAGCCATTACTACAGTATCGGAACATGCAATATGGACAAAGATTTTTTTTTTAAGTGATCCTGGCCTTCAAAGCTGTTTGATCTCCCATTTTAACAGCTGAAGCAGATCAAGTTGAAACTCCATCTGAAGAGATGATGAGGAACACTCACAATACACAGCACCATACCAAAACCAGGACAATATTACTGCCAGTCTAAAAAATGGATGCAACATTTATCACATAAAAGCTAAAATCCCCTTTTAAAGATGGTGAATTGTAGCAGTTCTGCACTTTTCAAACTTACTTGTGCACAAACAATTTGCCCAAAACAGCTTGTAATTCGCTTGCTTTTCCTTTCCCAGCACTGGAAAGATATAATCCCTCACTTTGTATCTCTGCAGAGCTCCCAGGTGACCATATGAGTGATAAACCCAGGTGGAAAACATACCCAGAGGCACAATCCTTCCTCATAAAATGCACAAGCCATGCTAAGATTGTTGGATGTAGTTTTTCCTCACCCAGCTGAGCACAAAATGAGAGGCACCAATAAGACTGGCACACGCAGAGTATTTCCTTCATATACATATCTCTGATAATACAATTTTCTGCTACTGTTTACATTTGCCTTCTCTTCAATATTTTCTGCAGCACTGCCTGTGGTCAAGCTGATGCAACTGCCACACGATGAGACACAGGCAAATTTCAGAAATTACTAATTTATGCTATGCATGAGCAACTGAAAGGAGAAGAAAGCACAGCAACTTCATCAAAATTATGAAAAATACTTTGCTTCCTTTTCCTTACGTATCAAAGGACCCTTGGAATGATCTATTGGCTGCTTTTGAGGCCTGGTAGTAGCCATAATACAAAGGAATTAAACTACATCTCCCTAAGAGCAGAAGACAGTCTGGCCATATTCAATAACTGTTGGGTTATAAGCAATATCCTAGAAAAGTTGGTCTGAATTTTTTCTTAATAGACACTGGAATTAATCTAGAGAAATCTCCTCTCTTTTGACAGTACATGAGGGTGTACATAAACACAGTGTATGCCAATCTGAAGCTAAAATTCAGTAATTAAAAAACCCACCTCTAATATTTTCCTTAAATTGTAATTGGTTCTGCTGTCCAGAATTCAAAACCTTTCCAGAGATATCCCAAGTTGCAAATTTTACACATAAAGGTATGTTTTAATACTTCCCTAATGGGATCCAGGGCATTGCATAGGCAGGAGATACAGTGCCAGTGCTCTGGGTGCATTTTCCATGTGTGCCAACCTGGAGCAGTATTAAACCCAGAGAATATTGTAACAATATCAAGACCTCAGCTCACATCAACCACTTGGGAAGCCACAAAAGCTGTGTGGACTCAAATCCCCAGTTTTCTAGGAAAATTCTCTGTCTCCTTGGCCGTTACAAGGTCTCCTGAAAGTACCCAGCTACAAGAAAGCATTTTTCAGCTGAAAATGACCAGTGCTGCCAGTCTCCACAGAATTGTCCCCATGCCCGGAAATATTAGGGATTTCATGGTGCACTTTCATGACATTCATCCTAAACAGTTGCTGCCTTCTACCAAATGCATTTAAATTATCTGTATCTAATGTGTGATGCAAGGGTTGGTAGAAAGTTATTATCAACTTCCTAAAACCACTCACACAGGGAAGTCTTGCAGCTCTCTTGCACTAAAGGTGAATTTTCACTGTCTCCAGTAGCTATGGCTGGATGATGCAGAGGGACCTGGCAGCAGGCCTGGGATAACAGGTAAATGGTTACATTCTCTTTGGCTTCCAGATAGTGAATCCCATCATCTTCCCAGGAAGTGAGAAAAGTTAAAAGCATAGAAACCACTGACGCTTGCACGAATTTGCGGAGCAGCTGTTTTCTGTTTTAAATAGAAAAATCCACAAGAAGTCTGCAACCAGCAGGTAAAGAACCAATTTTCAGAGCAATTATGCTTTTGCATATGTATAGCAGTTTTCACCCACAACACAGCTGAAATTACCAACATGGCTGCATATATTTAACACAGATACAATTTCGGGTGTCATTAACCAGAAATCTGGGACTAGACTTCTACCTGAATGAGAAAATTTCTGAGAAATTTTTGATGGACTCAAGCAGGAAAAAGTTTGGTTTCCAGAGCACAGGAATTGCTACACTGCAGTCCTCCACCACCACATGGAAGAGTGAGTGGATAATTCTCAACTATTACTTTCAGACAATTGTTATTATTATGGCCTATCCCTCTCCTTAATAGGATTTGCAAAGGAAAAGGACTAATTAATTTAAGAGGATGTAATTTAGCAGGATTTGAGGAAGCATTAACACAGACCAGTTTTGATAGTGATGCATATATAAAAACAGGCAGCTTTATGTTGCTCATACTGTGTATTTATCACACTTGGTCCCAGTAAAACCTTTAGGTTCCTATAGTAACCTAGCACTCCTAAAGATAATGAGCTACCTTGCCAGGAGTAAGCCTCACACAATTTTTTCTGTCATTAAAGTGTGTGGCACCTTCAGCACAGGGTGTACATACATTTAAAGAATCACAGGATGATTAAGGTTGGAAGTGACCTCTGGAGGTCACCTTGTCCAACCCCTGCTCAAGTAGGGCCACCTACAACCACTTGCCCAGGAACACATCAAGAGGCTTTTAAATTCATCTTCAAGGAGAAAGACTCCACACCTTCTCCAGACAACCTGGGTCAGAGTATGGTTGCCCACACAGGAAAACATGGCTATTTTTTATCTTCTTATGTTTAAACAGAACTCCCTGCAATTCCTTTTGTGCTTATTGTTTCTTAACCTGTCCCAAGTCACTGGTGAGTATAGTCAGGAAAAAAACAAAAAAACAAAAAAAAAAAACCCAAAAAACCAAACATTTGCAGAGGATGACAATGCTAGTCAAAAAAAGGTAACTACAGAGTTTTCATTCTCCTACAACTCAGTGATTCCTGTTTGCTTTGCCTCTGCTTCTCCAAGCTACATCTCTGAAAGCTCAGCCTGACCTGTGTCCTTCCTTGAGCTCCCCTCTCCAAGTCCAATGCAGGGAGACAAAGCAAAGCCATGGAGGTGTGGAGCACACAGAGAGCATGAGGAAGATCTGTTTTCCTATTCAGAGTTGTTGCAGCCACCCTCTTGTTAGAGGGTAGAAATGAGCCAAGACACAGACTCCTTGTTTACCACAGCATGAAAAGGGCCCTGGTTTATTCCTCTTTACAGCTCAGCCATCCTGACTCCAACCATGCACTGGCTCTGCCTGCAGCAAGCTCCTGCTGGAGGTTTCCCTTGCAGCCTCTGACTGCTGGTTATTCCCTGCGGAACTCTGACTGCAGGCATCACTTTGCAGCCTCTGACTGCAGGCTTTTACCCAGCTGGACTGTGGCTGCAGGCTCCAACAACAGGCTCTGACTGCAGCCCCAGACTGACCTCACAGCAGTGAGTCTCCCCAGTTCAAGGGATCCTCCCATGCCCTCTTCCTGAAGGTTCTTCCTCCTCCTTCATGATTCCCCTCCCCAGTTCACCCAGGCCCTTTTATCACCCTTATCTTTATTGTATACAGCTGTGACTCATAAGGCTCAAGGCTGAATAGGGTAATTAACACAGCTGTTACTTATCAGGGGCAAGGTCACCTGTATTCCCTTCTCCTACAATTCAGAGTAAGCTGAATAAGTTTCAAAGTTTCATTCATCTTAAAATCAGGGATTTTGGCAAATTAATAAATCACCAAGCTCCACTAAAGCAGCTGTGAATAAAAAAGAGTGTCTCTAATTGAAAAAGCAAACAAAAAAAGGAAAAATCAAACCAAAAAAAACCCAGACAAAACCCAACAATAATCTCTAACCCTTTTATTCCTTTCATTAAAATGGAGGCTCCACCACTCACCCCTACCTGACAAATGCATTATGAAAATGAAAGTTGTGCTCAAACTTTAACGTAGTACAGACCTCAAGAAGACAATGTGGGTTGGACTAATTTACCCAAACTGAACTTTATTTTTACTGTTTCCTTAGAAAAACTGCTCAAAGTAAGGCAGAAGTAGTAACGGGCTATAATTCTTTAGGCACACTTCTGCACACAGTAATTCTAATCCACTGGAATGCCAAGTGTGCCAGCACATCTGCCCTTACCATGAAGGCACCTGCCAGCAGCATCTAACATATCTGGTATCAGAGATATTTGATATTAAAAAAAAAAGGAAACCTGTCACACAAGAGCATCACGGGGTGATGGAGGAAAAGCATTATCCCCACATTTTCTGCAACCACGTTTCCATCCCAATTAAACCTCCCTAAATGCGCAGGGGAATTTCAAAGCAGTGATTTCACCACGGAGCTCACACTGCCATTCCTGGAAGTCAGGGTGATAAATCCCTTCCCACTGCTCTGAAAGTTCCTCAGCATGTTGGAGGCATGTGTCAAAGTCAGGAGAGCTCTCCTAATGAGACCTGTTCCCTTTGATGTTTCCTCTGGATAGCGGATCTGACACAGAATGAATATTTTAGATGTCTTATGCAAAAAAAACTCAAAGAGTTTTCACCTCTGATAACCATACATCTTACTTTAAAGGCCTTAACTTCTAAATATTGGGGATAAGAGGTGATTCTTTTATGTCTTTTTTGCCATTGAGAAGCAACGCTCTTTTTTAATAAAAATGAAGAAGGTTTCACATTTTGTAACCTCAGTACACTCAGCCATCCAATGACATGCAGGTTAGAAATCAATACACACAGTTAAGCAGTGTTCATGTAGTGGGCAGCTTATTCTCAATTAAAAGTATTTTAAAACCGACCACATTCATTTTCAGGTAGCCATTTGGAAAAGCCTATGGAAAAAATACCTGGAATCTTAAGGACATTAACCAAAGATTCTGCTGAGCTAGACTTCTGCGTGCAAAGTTCAATTGACAGGTCTGATTTTAGTTTCCTTAGGTATAGAGTTTGCTGTTCACAGCCAACAGTAATATAGAAAGAGAACATTAGACACTGATTTTCAATAATGCTAATCAACTTCCTCAGGATGAACTTGCAAAGGAAAATATTCTGCCTCTTTTTTGCAATTAGTGGGACATCAGAAATTCACAGCAAGGAAAAAGGTCGAATAGGTATAAATTTTAAATCCCCAAAGAACAGGAAAATAATTTCTCCTATTACTGTCTTTGCCTCGTATTTGCAAGCCTCCCCTTAGTTTTAGGGAAGAATGAGAGCCCCTGAGGTTTTTAGATGATCTCTGTGCTGATCTAGGAGGGTCTGTGTCTTTGCTCATTCAAGAAATTTCAGAACTTGAAGACTCTTCAGGTCAGAGTGCACTTCAGAAAAGTCCTAAGCAGGTTTTGGATATGTTTCAATGGAAAGCAAAATCCCAAAATTCAGAAAGCACACAGCAGAGCTCATCTGGGGAAGATTTTCAAAGAGGTTTTCAAAGTATAAAAATGTATTTAGTGCTCTGATCCTCCAGCTGCAAGGGGAAATCTCCTTGCCCAGCCACAGACCCAGAGCCTCTGGAGACACAGCCATGCTGACACTGAATGGCTCAACAGGGAAACAGCATCAGGAGCTCCTGACTTCTATCAGCGGTGTCTACAGCAGCAAATCACACTCTGGTCCTGGTTCTGTTCAAAAAACACAACCACTGATCTACAGATTTGATTAAATGGCACATGCAGGATATGACCTGGTGCTTTATGCTGAGATCTCCCAGAGACTGTACCAAAATCCCTGTGTTATAATAAAGGCTGCCTGAGGAAATGTAAACCCTTTATGATGATTTCTTTGCACCTTTTGTTCTGTTCCTCTGTAGGGTAGGAGTCTCATAGAAGATTTTCTTTGCGGGTGCAAGGACAGTCTCACTACACCACATACAGGACAGGTTTTTTTCCAGTCTCACAGATACATCCCATGAGAAGATTTCCACAGCTACAGCCAGACACCAGAAAAACTGAAAATAAGAGGTGGCCTCATGGTTTGTCATGGGTTTTCAACCAGTTTCATCCTACCAGGTTGGTGGTGTAGACTAAAATTCCTAAAAGCACAGTCAAGGACATGATTCCACCACTCCTGCCCAGTCACGTCTTTGAAGCTACGGACGGTCATTGATTCTTGCTGATCTTATTTCATATTTCAGACATTACATTCACAGAGTTACACCAAACACAGGAGCTCACTGAGATTCTTCACAGGGTTTTGAATGTACAGTCAAATGTATAGAAGATTATTATTTTGATTTTCAACTATGAGGTGAATTCTTGAATGTCTAACTGTCTAGCACGGACAAGATGATTATGAAAAACAGATTTTAATGTGTGGCAAAGTCTCTGAGTATGTTTTGGGTCATCTGTGACAGACTAACAAAGGGGAAAATTGTTCTCCTTCACCATTCTGATGGATATTGTAAGATACAGCTTCCAATGTTCTGGGTACCATCTCATTAAGTGTAATTACCTATATAAGCAACTTTCTGTATTCCACTCCCCATCCCTGAGCTCCTGGCTCAGTGTCCCACTGCTCCTGCCTTCCTAATGAGGAGGAACAAATGATCCAGAATACATTTTAATGCCTTCCTCTCCTGCAGAACCAAGACAGGTTCTAAAAAAACTACATTTACGTTTGACAGATTTCCAGCAATACATAGCACTGCCAAAAAAAAAAAAA
>WBMY01017616.1:91382-127203 GCA_013397315.1 Donacobius atricapilla
ATTATTATTATTATTATTAAACTTTTAAATTTTTTAATGAGTGATTGGCATTTTTCACAAAGGAAACATACATTCCTTTGCCCAGGAGAACACTGAAAGCTTGCAGAGCTGTCACTTACTTCACAGGATTTAATTGTTTGTTTAGTCTAGGGGGAAGAAGACTTTTATAACACTTTGGTTTAAAGAAGGGTTCCAGCAGCATGATTCCTTATTACAGCAGTGCCTATGCCACAGCTTATTGTACTTCTTATCACCTCCTTTGATAAAAGAAAATAGCTTATTTTAGAAGAAACTGTCAGTGGTGTTGAATAGAATCAGAATCGCTGCTTCAGGGTTTGCAGAGGCTCTGGAGACCAGCAGGAATATTTTTCATTGTCACAAGCTGGCATTAATGCAGTGTTTTATTTGAGAATTTCAACACCCAAAAGACAAAAGGCACTCGTCAGCTCCCCGAGGAGGGGAAGGTTGCAGGCTGGTGTCTGTTCTGCATTTAGCACTCCACAGTTCACACAGGACTGTTCAAAACAGGAGCCAACAAACCCAGAACATCAAAATCTTGAAGGCACACTTTTGTGGTGCGAGAGGAACAAACTTTGCTGCAACACTGGATTCATACCAGCTCAAAATATTAGCTCAGATTTGGGTCTGACCTCCACTTACAAACCCATCCGGAAGGATGGAAGAGCTTTGTAGGTGTCTCCTTGTTAAAGGAGATTTGTCCTTACAGGAAGGTTTACTGAGCCCACATATAAAACCGAGCCCCAGTGGCAGGCAAAAATGAAGAAAAAGTTCTCTGCAGGGAAGAAATTTAACTGCTGTGAGGATTGCTGCACTCCTGCTGCTTTAATCACTGCCAGAGCTGCTTTCCCTGCTCTGCCCAGCCTATAAAAGAGAAATCCTCATTACCTGTTAGAGAGTCATTTTCTTATATAAACAGATTTCTTGGGATGCATATTGATAGTTTTATTTGCCCCGGTGGAGAAGACAGGATGTTTAAATGTCCAGAAAAGGTATTCTACCCATCTCCCTTTCTTGCAATAGTTAACAAAATAGGAATAATAGAATAATAGAAATTGGAATAATTACCAGTGCAGGCATCTCCAGTCCTTCTTATCAACAGGATTTTCAGATCTGGGAAAAGTTTCATGACCTATGAGACAAGAGATGGATGAATTTAACCACTGGTTAAATTTAAAAAGATAATAATTTGCAAAATCCTTACAGACAAAAAAAATCTTATGTTGGTTTTTTTTTATTGATAATACATTATTTTTTCACTTAATGCATCATTAACACACTGCTTCATCACCTGAACATTCAAATGCACAAGAAGCAGAAGTGCCTCATAACCATTGCAAACAAAGCCAATGTTACTCTGAAAAAGAAATGGGCTTTGATTTTTATTGAATTATAAAATCACTTTCTTCTCTTTTATTTCTTCTTTTTCTTTTGAAATCATACCAGAAGCACATTTATCTAACTTTGGAAGCCAATAGACTTACAGCTTGCACGAGGGAAAAATCTGTGTAAGGGTTGTTATTCTTCCTCAGAAGAAAATGGAAACAAATAATATGGTTTCAGACCAATTTACTGTTGATGGGAATATTGGAATTCCTTGTATCCCCTCCCGTGAGTTACACAGCCTTCGAGCAAATTACATCGTGTTCAGCACAGTCTCAGATTGGGAATTACAAACAATACAACAGAAGCCTCCAGCTTTCAGGCGTATAATGGTAAATATAATTTGCAGTAGATTACATGTTTCTAAAGTTATATTATTGTTACCTAAAGAGTGATGTGTGGAAACTATTTTTTCCATTTCCCTTACTTTTATAGAGCCTGACAAAACACAAATAAATGTTTCGCTGAGGAAAACATGTATCTATGAAATGGTGACAAGTAATTATCTTCATCCATGACTCAGAGAAATAACGCATTTCCTATTTTTGGTATTTCCAGCTATAAACAAAATACCTCAACATTTAAGCATGGTATGTCAGCTGCATTCGCTGACCAGGTATTTTCTGGGCAGCCCCCTCAAATAATTTTTCCTCTTCTTTTCTATAGACTGCCAGCTTGGAATAGTATTCACATGTTTTATTAGACACTTTACAAAATAAAATTAATGTTTGCAGGAAGTAGATAGAGCCCAACTCGTAAGTGACTGAGAAATCTTGTTCTATATTTGGTCTTTAAGTTAGGGGCCAAAAATATAAGGAACAACTCTTTTTACAAGACAGTTTAAGCACTAATGATTATATATACTTACTTCCATGATTGGAAATAAATTAACAAAAAAGTGAAAATGAAAAGGGACATTTTTGCCAGTAAAGAGTGCAATAGCAATAGAATTTTTAGTATCCAGAGGAAGTTACTCTTTTCAGCCAGCAAATATTTCCCACCAGGTTCAGTGCATCTGTTGTAAGTAATGAGGAACCAGAAAACAAGGCAGGGATTGCAGCCCAGAACTAGCACTCAGCTTGCACCTGCTATGATACTGGGAACGGACAGAAAACATCTTCAATACCTTTTTGGTTTAGATGTGATTGACAAGTTTAATTTATTTGATGTACTTCTTAGTTATGGGAGCAACAATAATGCAACAGAAGGATGGTGCAGAGTTGCCGTGGCAACAAAGCACTCAAAGTCAAGGCATGAAACATGAAGGGACTGGGTACAGAGTGAGAGAATTCTCCCTTGGCATGGGAGAAGGAGAAGTTTTACGACAAAAGGCAAATTGAAGCCATATAACACACCACTCGCCCCTGGCACTGGTAATATCCAGAATATGAGTCTGAACGTCCTCCTTTACAGCTCCCAATTTGTGAGCGCTGATAGCAGTCAGCAAATCGTGGCAAACACAGGAGTTAAGAGCCTAAATCTATATGATAAACCAGGACATCAGTGTCCACTCCTGTGTCCTGCTGCTTGAAACAATGAAACCTAGAGGAAAACAGATTTCCCCTTTTTCCTGTTGTCCCTCTTGCCACCACATACTCTTGCACTGGTGAAGGTGTGAGTCCACCCTATATTGTCCCTACAGTTGTGATACAGAGTTCTCAATGCTCTTATTTCAAAAGCAAGTAATATTCAGGACAGATGGATGCAACAGCTTCCATTTTCATTAGCTTCATAATCACTGGAAAGTGCCAGAAAAACATACTGTATTTTGAGCAAGAAAATTTTCATGGGCAATATTTTTAGGCCCCACTGCAAGTATTTCCTTGTAGCAGGCACTTCTTAGCTTCCATCACTGGGAAATCAAATGTTAACCAGAAATGCTAAACTGTGCATACTAATGGCTGAGAAATAATTGAAATACAGTACAGCTACAACAGTATAAACTGCAAGGGACTCAGCCATCTGGAAATATTGAAATCCCTCCATGTTTCATTAGTTTGAGTATTTCTGTGGTGCTGCCTGGCTGCACAGAAGGGAGCCAAACCTCCCCAGATTGCACATCCCACCTGGGCTTCCTGATGCAACCCAGACACAGAGGCACTGTGCAGGGGAAAAATGGTTCAGGGAAAGAAAAGGACTGACCTTTTCCAGCCACCAGAGCTGCTCCAGTGAGGCCAATCACTGGAAAAGGATGAGAAGTGTTACAGGTGTCAGCCAGCTGATGTGGCCCTGTGTAGGCCAGATGGGAAGGGGAAAAGGTTTTAATTCAATACTTCTTCTTGAGTTCCGTTGTGTCTCATTGCACCTGTGACTTGCAACTGAAAGCGGTTCCTTTTTTTACTGTTTACGTCTTCTTTGGAACTTAGGAATCATTTACGTACAGCATAAAGGAAACAATCACAACTGTGACTTACTATGTAATTATTTGTGCTGTAGAATTTGCTTCCATTATAAAACATCTGCCCTGCTTTTAAGCATAAACATACCTTTGCTTCTGGAGTGCTTTATGTAGTTTATGCAACAGTAAAGTTTAGGACATCTTCTGTTCACTTTGCACGTGGCTTTATGATGAGCAATAATACCATCATTATATTTCCTCCATATATCTTTTTGCCAGGACTGAAACTGGATCAATACTGTAAACTTCAGCCTGCTACATCTCTCAGTTTAATGACTTCAACAAGCTGCATTAATCAGTTCATGGTCATATTGATAGCATCAGACATCCTTGAAACGTCTCTTGATATTTAGCCACTCCCATGTTGGAGGGCTGTGGAGCTCATTCTGCAGCAACTGTGGTAAAAGTGTCTCTGCCAGGAGTCCCCCAAGCACAACTCACTAAAATCCAATAACTCTATAGGCTGTGCACTATTAATTTCTTATACTCATGTCCATTTCAGGGCTCTGTAGCAGCTTTATGCCATTGAGTTGGCTCTATCTGTTCCTCTGTTTTTCTGTTTTCATTAAAAGCATGGAGGAAAAAAAAAAAAAAAAAAAAAAAAGAAGAAGCATAAAGATTTGCAGTCAAACTTTATTAAAAAGGGAACTTGTTAAACATTAAACTCGATTTTATGGCAACTGATGGAAAGGCCTGTTTGTATTAAGACTGAAACATTTGTTAACAAAACAATTTATAGTGTTTTGTAAACAAGGTAGTTAACAAAAATAAAGATTCTTTCTAATTACAGATAAATATGCTTGGAAAAAAGATGCTTTCTAATTGCAGGTAAAACTACAAGGCAAATATCTGGTTTCATGTCAACATGACCACTCCACACTTTTTCAGTGTTCTATAATATATTCGTACCTTTATGTACTGGATTTATTCTCTACAATGAAACAAATTTTATAATACCTCTTTTGTTTCAATTGGTGGTAACTAATTACCCTTCTTGGCAAATCTTTCCTTTGGAATTTCAATCACATTTTAAGATAATTACACACCTCAAATAAAAACCATCTGTCAAAGCACAGAATTTTCAGAATTTGAGTGAGAACTTACCTGTAAAAAGAGTTTTAAAGAAACATTTCATCCACTAGCTTTAGTGAACTTCCTTTGATTGCTAAGTTTAAGTGAAAAGTAAATGTCATTAAAAAAATATTCCTCTATTTAACTAAATCAGGTTCACTATTAAACTACATTTAAGTTAAATTTCCATTTGCGAGGATACAGTCAGACAAATTCCAAGTAAATAAAATTAAGGAAAAAAAGTTACCCAATGAAAAAACAAAAATGAGGGTTCTAAATAAATGTATACATTCTTTAGGAGAATGCTACAGAACTCAGCATTCTCCTAAAGAACAGCACAACTCTGAGTTGGAAACAAGCTCTTAAAAATTCTGTGCATTGTGATGAAACAACCTTAACTTAGGAAGAAAAAAACAAGGATGAAGCACAAGTTTGACCAAGGGTTCCAACAAACTTTTTAGAGGGAGTAGCACCTACACCCTGTGTTTGGGCCTGCAGAGCAAGACCTGAAGCTGCTGGCCCTGAGTGGCCCTGCAGCCATTCAAATAAAGTGCAGAAAGCACCTATTCTTATTACAGTGGAGGAAGTCTGGGAAGGAATTATTTTCTCCTTTCATTTGTCTATGACTGAAATGCTTTCTGGAGCTCATGACACTCCTGGCTGGGCTGCATTTTCTCCTTACTACAAAGCTTTGGCTGTAGACACACAGGCATGACATGGCTCCCTTGAAAAGATATGGTATTTTCCTGAAAGTAAAATAAAAGAGAGGCGGAGGGGAAACACATCCTGCAAGGCTGTGGAAAACCTGCCTTTATAGAATGCTTAAAATGCAGCCAAGCTGGGGCTGAAAGCATTGCTTTCCCACTCCGGCTCCTGGGGCAGCACGACGGCTCCCAGGCAGGCGAGCTGAAGTTGAAAGATAAACCAGCTCCATCATGCCAAGAGAAACCTGCAGCATCGTGTCCCTGCCTGCTGGAGCCAGCCCTGCCAGTGCAGCTCCTCCAGCTGCCAAAACAAGGGATGAGCACAGAGTCCAGCTGCTAGGTAAGGGAGGGATCTGGTCCCGATCCCGCCACCTCGGCTCCGCGCTCCTGAGAGAGCCACGATTGGCACTGGGGCACTGGCAAGATCCTTTCTTCTCCACCACTTGCTTAGCTTGGAAATCAAAAAGAAGCCATTGATGGCAATTTTTGTGCACCAGGATGGCTGCAAGAGGAACCTGAGCGTGCTAAGCTGCACGTAATAATTCTGTGACAGCTTAATGGAACGTAACCACAAAATTTGAAAAGTAAGATTGGGTAAAAGGACAAGAGGACAAAGTCCTTCTCCCCACTCTTCTCACAAAGCTTTATAATCTTTCAAATAAAATCTCTAATTGAGGATGGGAATTTAAAAGTGTCTAAGACACTGTGGAAATTTCTGCAAGAAGACACATGCATTAAAACCAAATCTCTGGGCTTGAGTTTAATTCAAAATCCTCAAAAAAGCCTAACATGCTTCTCATTTCCATACCAGATTGAATGCCACTTTGATGGGAATTACATGCACTCAAATGGACAAGAGACTAAATTTTATAGACTGGGTTTCTCTTTTCTTTATGTTAAAAGATTTCTTTGTACCAGTAAACACAAAATCCATTTTTCATAGAGGCCCTTTCTGAGGAATGACCATATCAAGAGCTAAGTACATATTTCCAGTTTATTCGTGCTCCAAAACCCCCATTATCTTAGGAAGGGGATTTCCCTTCTTATCTTCAATTACAATTTGAAAATGTTTCTTGTCTGTTTTCTTATCTTTTCTGCTTTAAATCAAATTTAGCAGCTTGAGAGAAATGTGGATTCTTGGTGCAAAGATAAAGGCATTGGCAAAAGGCTGACAAAACATGCTGGAGCCAGCCAAATACCTGAAGAGAGGGAGGAAAAGGAAGAAGGCCAAAAGCAGAAAGGAAAGGGGGCAGATGTGCACATACATTGCACACACAGCTCAGGTAAAGATAAAAAACACGCTGTATGTAATAAGCTCTGTGCTGTTTTGTGCTAAATGAAAATATAGTAAGTGGCATTCAATGGCACAAATCCCTTTTCCAGGAGCAGTGCTAATCCCTAAAATCTCAGGCATCTGAGAGACTCCACACATCCCTATTAAGTTACGACAGCAGGGTCAAACTGAGTCTTTTTAATTTTGTATGAATAAGCTAATTTATATTGCTAATTCTCTCCTTCACTGACTCATATTCCCACACATTGCTTGTTGTGCTTAAACCTTATGATTCTCAGATGGCAAATTAAGGGTGAGAAGATTTCTCACATTTGACTACAATTCATCTCACTTTCCTGCTCAGTTCATAAAAGTGAGAGGGAAAAAGACATTTCACCTTATCTTGGTTAGAAAAGACAGGTATCTGCTAGGGAGGACAAGACCTCCCTTTGGAATGGAGAATTCAAACCCCCTCCCTCTGAATTATTAAAACTTTGATATTAAGTTGGCTCTCAGGCAAAGANAGGTACTGTTTTGGTCAAGCACCCATAAGCACCCAGGAATTAGTCTTCTAGCGACTTTATGGGAAAAAATTCTATAAGGAAAAAAACCCCCAAATCTAACCCCCAACACACCTACCACATCTTATTTCTTTTAAAATGACAAATGAAACAGACTTAAATGCATTTTGGAATACCATACAGAAGAGCTTGCTTTTGCCACCAGCGCCTGAATGAGATGGAAAGTATCAACAGCAAACCCATTCTTATACGAGTTTTGGTATTACCCACCTGATACCGCTAGTCAGTAGTTGATTTGAGTGAAATAAACGTTATTTTTCCACAACCTTTAGATAGAAAAAATATCTGAAGGTAAAAATCTTCTCTGTGGGGATTCTTTCTATTCTTACAGCATGCAGGGAGTACGCATTTTACTTGGTATAGAAGATGTTTCACCCACCTGCTCCCCTCTTTATTTCCAACTTTCCTCACATGGCTGCTCCCTTACCTGCCGTGATTGCAATTGGTGCCATAAACCAGCTCAGCAAAGAACTTACACAGCGGAATTTATCACCAGCGGCAACAACAGTAGAGACTTACCAATACCACGAGTGAAACTAATCACATTAACCCCAATAATTACAGCTGACAATGAGTACAGCTGTGAGCCAAATTGATCTCACAGGGGTGCCCACAATGGCATTGTCCCAGCTGGCACCTCGCAGAGCTCGGGAAGCAGGGGAGGCAATAACTGGGAAGTCACTTTGCATTCAAGTTGGCATGACAAGGATAAAATACCATCTCCTGAGGAATGTTTGCATAAATTGAAGGGAAAGCAAATCCTCAGCAAAAGCCCAGTGATCTCCAGATCCAGTCTGTTAAAGGAAGGGCCTTCCCAGCCTGGCTGCACAGGGTCAGTAAACAGCATTAAGCTCTTTTTCCATATCTCTGGTAAGAATCTTGTTCAAAAATGTTGTGTCTGACACAGAGGCCTCCATTTCATCACTTTCCACAGAAGCTGAAAGATATGCTGTCTGAAGATGTGCTATCTACAGCCTGGACACAACTGAGCATAGAATATTTCCACAGCACTTACTCTTCCCTGCAGGCAAGATATTGATTTGTGAAATACCTTCATATCTTGCAGAACTGATTTTCCACTGGCTAAAGCCCCTCAGAAAGAATAGCATGGCACAACGTGAAATGAGAGGGTGGATCTGCACTAACATTTCCTTTGGGTGAGGAATAGGCACTTGAAGGAACCTGATGGCCTCTGCTCCCAGTGCTCCCATTTGCTCTGACAAGCACCAGCTCTGAACCCCTTGGTATGAACAGAGTAATGTTTGAACAGAGTAAACATTTTCCAAGCCTCCCATACTAAGGGTTGTGGTTTGCTGTTTGTTGCTATTGCTCTTTGCAACTTATCACTTAAGTAAACTCAGAAATACTAAAAATCACCTGTGAAGGAGCTGTGTAACATATTCAATTGAACAAAAGGTCCTGTTCAGGTCAGTATTGCAATGAATTTTATTTTATTTTATTTTGGACCTTCTTTACAAGGTGCCAAAAGTGCACTGGTGGGTAGAAAACCAAACAATGAAGGAACAGATTCTGCGGAAGTAATTCATTTATAATCTTGGAACAGCAGGTCATAATAACATTTTTAGCAGATTACAATGTATATCCTTTTATACATTTAACATGCTCCTTTATCAAGGTAAGCAGCTATTTCACCTGAAATTTTGCAGCACACTTATCAGTAAATCATAATACAGAGTTCCTAAAAAGACCATTCCAAGGATGACCATTTTCAGTGTTTAAATAATCCCTACAGGAGGTGGATGGGTTTAAGGGACACAGATTTTTTGTCTTCAGGAAGAGAAGGGTGGTAAGAAGAGAGACCAAAAAATGCAGTCAGGACAGCAGCAGATTATCTGGAGGCAGAGGGGACAACTCAGGAACTGACAGAAAGATGAGATAAAGCATCAGACATTTTGAACAAGGACAGAAGGATGCAAACATGCTTTTGCAGGGCAAGAAAGGTCTATTTTTACTCTGCTTTTTCCACACTGGAAGATTCTGTGATGGGAAAGAAAATAACACTGCAACAGAAAACGATCATGACCTCCACAAAGAACCTGACCTCTGCTAGAGAATGTGCCAGTGTGATGAGGGAAATGAAGAATCTTAATGAGGTAAGGGGAAAGCCAGTCATCCTCACGCACTGGGCTCCCCTCAGGAGATCAGCTAGAAAACATAATTCACTGCATTTTGCAACTTTTTTTTAATTCATCCTTGTTTGTCTTTGAAACAAAAAGCAGGACAGACAGAGACACAATCTAGTTGTGAAATTCTTTTTTTTTCCCCCCTCACATTTTTCCCTGAAGACATAAAAATGTGCATGCAAATCCTGGCAGCTGTAGGACAGTTCTGGGGCAGAGGGGGCTGAGGAGCCTGTGCAGAAGGCTGGGGACAGGGAGGTGGCCACCAGCTGTGGCTTGCAGGAGGAAGACAGGGTGACAGGCAGCTCAGAACAGCACTTTGTCAGTCCAAGACACAGCTGTGTCCCTCAGATCCATTTCTGGGCTGCAGAAAACTCCTGGTAACCTGATGCCTGCATTTCCTAATACCTGGGGAATTAGGTCAGACTGTGTCAGAACAGGATCTTCCCTTCTCACTCAAATCATGCCACACAGAACCAAATGTAAAAATTACGTCTATGGCACTGAATCAAACAGGTCTTTTCCATTTCCATGGCTTACCCTAGTTCTTATCCATCCCGCTGTGGGGAGCTGTCCCTCAGTGCTCACACAATTCCCCAAATCCTCCATTTACATCGACTAGGAGTTGCAGGGTGCCAGCCCTGCCATGCAGCACTTAAGCATTTAAATGTTTCAGCTGATAACGTGCCACTTCTCAAACCTGTCCTCCAGCCACCTTTAGTTTATTATTATAAACATGGCATTGGAAGCCACATGGCACAGACATAAACCCCTCACTCTCAGAAAAATAACCAAAAAAAAATCCCACGTGGGCAGATAATCTCACACATGGCCTGAAGGTAAATACAGGCACATTGTTGTCAACATTACTATTCTTTCCACTTTTATCCATTGTTTCCTTTTTCTATATCTCTTTCACAGCAGGGTAGCAAATTTAAAAATAAAGCCCATTTTTGCTTGAAAAAAAATTCGTCATTGGTAACCCTTTTAAATCTTCTCCTTTTGTTCCCAGTCAGCTGCTCTTCTAACACAACCTGGATTTGATAAAAGAAAGCTGAAAATGGAGGATAAAGCTTTGTTTTTCTGAAAAAGCATCTTTCATAGAAAAGCAACAGAAATTATTAGATTTCAGACACTCTATCCATTTGAAAGTTGGAGATGATTGTCCTGAACATGGCTGCTCTTTAGGCTTTGGAACTTGCAGGGTTATGGGGGTTTTGAAGTTTGTGTTCTTTTCAGTGGGATGGGAATTTTCATTTTATTTCCAATTTGATCAGGTGAAGAATACTAGCCCATCACTTTGCCTTCCCACACCTCACTTTCTACCTTATGCATTACATTTTTAGGCCTCTGTGTGACCATTTTCACAAATGGAGTCTTTTTATAAAATCACAGAATATTTAGGTTGGAAAGGACCTTTACGATTATCAGGTCCAACCATTTTTGTCCCTCATTTGTCTGTGACAGAAACAGATAATTTAAAAATGCCTAAATCATATTGTGTTCACTGCAGTGCAGGGGTGACAAACCAGCAAGAGGACATCTCTGCTCACAGCATTATTCCACCCCAGCCCTGTCCCAGCTCTGAGGCTCAGGAAGTCCAGTGAGCTCCATCAAGCACTGCTGATTCTCCCACACCATAACATTCTGTAGGACAGGAGTGAGAAGCAGAGTTCTGCAGCATTTCTTTCTCATTTTCCCCTCTTTTTTTTTGCACACAGGATCTTCTCTGAAGTGCAGAAAATAGTGCAAGAACTTTAACTTCATCTTTGTAATAGTGCAAAGATATATTTATACAGTACAAGAATGGCACACACAGAAGTGCTGCAGCCAGGCATGAACTGGAGTGGTCTTGACTCCCTTCCAAATTTCACAGAGGTCAAAACAAGTCCAGCACCTCAGCAGGAGAGAAACACTTGATCCTGCATAGCCATCTCTTCATCAGTGGCATAAGGAACCATTCAAGCTTTTAATTTCCCATTTGAACTTCTTTATGAACCTTCAGCAAATTCAGTGGTGTGCTCTGGTGATAGCTGCTTTTGCTTCAAGACATGGCAGTTGATAGAACCAAATGCCCTTTAACAAAATGGTGCCATTTGAAAACTCAGTGTATTTGTTACTCAAACAGCACATTCAACTCATTCAGAGCCTCATGTCCTGACGATTCAGACAGGTAATTTAGACAAACTGATACAAGGAAGGGCTCTAGTGGTGGTCAATACTAGCAAGTTACTGCCTGAAAATGTTCTTTTTTGGGCAATTTAGCCTCCACCTGTTCTTGGAACCCTGTGGTGGGTGCTGAACTCTTCCCCGCTTGCTGGAACCAGGGTGGGCTCAGCAGCAGTAACAGAGACACAGTTAATACAGGGCAGCAGCTCTCACCTTTTTGAGCCAATCAAGCAGATAAAATACACCCTGGGATCCAATGTGGCCTTAATGAACGAGCCACTTGGAGCATAAACTCGAAACTCATTTTTTTATTACTATGGACACAAAAGGTTTGGTGAGATGACCTCTGCATGAGCTATCACGGTGATTTTGGTTTTCAAGGTTTTTACGGCATCCTGTTTGCCGAGCAGTGCCAGTCTTGTCTACTTTGGAAAACCAATGACTTTGCCTTTTCTTTATGTGCCAAAAACTGCTTATGTTCATGTTCATGGAGAATACCAAACAGTAAAAGACCAATTGTCATAATGTACCACCAAATCAAATTTGTCTAACTTCAGGTGCCTTTTATCCTTGTTGAAAAGTTAACAGGCATGGACAGTGAGGATTGTAAGGCTTCAGTGGCATGAACCCAGAACTTTGAGACATACTTAAGATGGCCCAAAAGAAAAAGGAAAAATAACTCCTGTACCTCCTGTATTCTCACAGTTTGATGCCAGCATAACTCCCCAGGACAAATAATAGGTAGTTGCCACTCAAAATAACCCAGTCCTGTGGTACAAAGCCACAGTGCCCCACAACAGATTGGCAGAAACAGGCCACAGCCTCCTTGGGAATCAGAGATTCAGAAGTTCTGAACAGATACAGAAACTCCTTGGGAGGTCAGGGCCAGGCAAACTTCTCACCAACAGAAGGTAGGAAATTCTCTTCTCTGCAGGCTACTCCTCTCTCACAGTCCTAGCATGGTCTGACTAGTGTGCTCTAATGAAAACCATTTCTCACAAATTTTGCTGTTCTCAGCTCTGTAGAGTCACAAACAGCTCTGGGAAACAGCAGTGGAGCTCTCCACTGCATAAACAGAATTGTCAACCAAGTTTCAACTGCAGAACCAGAACCCCACTCACTTATCTGTACCTGCATCACATTAAATCTGATGATAATTGAGTTGAACAGATGAGTAAATCAGGGTAAAATCTGAGCTGCCAGATCTCTATTATTAGGGATGCTAAAAGACTCAGCTTGACTTTCAGACTCTGACTGCAGCCTGCATTTCTGCCCATTAATGAAACAAAGTCTTTCTCCTTTTAAGCTGTCTAAATTTTGAATTGGAATAAATAGGGGAAAAAAACCCACATAGTCCCTAAGTTCTCATTTTATGACAGCAAATACGACTACAGATACAGCAAATCTGGGAAGAAGGGAGAAATATCAGCTAAGTCTGGGCATACAATGTGAACAAACACTCTTTAGAAGAAGATTTTCAGCAGAAGCCATTATTCAAAGATGTCATTAGCACACAAAAAAAGCAGGAGTGGATATATTGCACATCCTGGTTTTATTCACAATTAATGATGTTTCCTTATCTGGACAGAAAATGTTTAAATCACATTTTCACAGCTAGGAAAAAAAAGCACTACCCTTCTCAGAAACAGCAATTTAAACAATTCCTGGCGCTTCAGAAATGCTGCTTTATCACACAATGGATATGCCTTTCAAATTGCTTGTTTTGCTCGACACTTGTGAATCAATTTGTGATAACCAGGCAGGGAGGACCTGAGGGCACACCTGCTCTGGCTGCTCCTGGCTCCAGCAGGATGCTGTGTGCATGCTCCCCATCCAGCATGGCAGGACCAGTACCTCTGGGAGCCACAGCTACCCCACATTTCATTTTTTCCCACTCAGCAGCCAAAACATGCATGGTTTCCGTTTATAGAGAAGATAAGGCATGCATTTTCAACTCTCCCTCCACAGCAAAAAACCAAAATATATTCCCCATGTTGAAAAATGGAGTGCATTTTGTCCCCACCCGCACTGCCCCTCAGTATCTCTCATCCATGGCACCTTCCTGGTTGTGCTCCAAAGCCAACCCAGCAAATCCCATCACTCAGGAATCCCTCACAGTGCTCCAGCTACATAGAATAATTCCAACCAGCCTCCACGAATCTGGTGCAATTGCCATTAATGTCAGTCAGAGTTGCATCAGCTATTTGCATAATTGAAGCTCCACCAGGGACTGGAGTCCCAAAGGAGGCATGATCTGTGTCTCCTATCCAGACACTGAAAATTACACCATCCTATTTTGATTCCATGTATCTACATCTCCCACGGAATTTAGAGCTATCAATTAAAAAAGCAATAAAGTGCTTGGCAAATAACTGCAGACCACAAAATTTGAAAAACATCTGAGAAAGGAATATTTGCAAATGTTAAATCCAACTCAGTTGTTGAGGTTCCCTAAGTTCAGGTTTTTGACAGGAAAATCAAAACCATTGACTGCAGAGGAGAGGTCTTTGCACTGAAGTCTTTAATCTGGTTGAATGGCTGATTTTGATCTGAGAAGCTCCCACATAAAATATTTCTCTATGATTAATAAGTAATTACCATGAATTGTAACCAATAAGAATGTCTTATGATGCAGGGCATAGATGTATTAAGCTCACAGACAATGGACTGAATCATAAAGTCCTTTACAATTACACTACATGAATTATTGCTCCAAGTTCCCTTCAAAGAAGTCGGCCATTCCTAAAATTTTGTTTCTTTTTCTTCCTTTAGATGTCTTAATTGGAGAAAATAGGCAGAACAGAAACTATCCAAAGACTAAAAATCAAATTCAGATGAATTCATCTACTTGTTGTTTTGTTCTGACACTTTGTGAAACTACATGTCAGGGATGTGTGAGGTGGAATAGAGGTAAAAAATTACCTACTATGCTGTCCAATTCCTTAATTTTCATGAAACAGTTGTATTGAAATATACTTCCCTTACCTGTTGGTTTGGGGTCTTTTCACAATGCTTCTCATACTGCACTTTTTATGAAATAAACATCTTCTTGCAGATCTTCAAACATGGTTTTTCTTTAGTGCTGAAGAGGAACTCAAGAGTTGTGGTTGACATTTCACCTCCTGCAGCCCAGAAACCTAATTCTACTGGAAAAGTGCTTACTCCTATCTTTTCACTTTTAAATAACAACTATTTAAATTATTAATGGTATTTTTCTCTGTTGTTTAAATTTAACAATTTTTTATTCTCCAGTGCTTGAATACAACTACGTTTATTCTTGAGACTGGTGGAATTCTAAATGTGTGGATTCACTTCGTAAAAATCTTACCTTTTAGTTCCTCAAAGCTTCAAAAATTCCAGCACTGAATAACAAATTATCATTTTAACAGAACCCTGAGTAGTATATCCCATAGTCATTACTGCGGCCACAGTCATGAGGTAGGACCAGAAAATCAATTCTTCAGTCATCTGTAAAGGGAATTAAAAATGCTGTCCTTGAGCTGTGATACTCATGAATTTGCTTATCTTCCTGAGTTTTAGTGGCTAGAATTTCCTCGTGCTTTGTTTTCTTTCAATAATTGATGTATTCCTTAGCACATGGAAAATATCAGGGCCTGTGATCAAATCAAATCATGTCACACTCAATAAAATATGGTTCAGAATTCTTGCCAGTTCCTGAAATATCTTTAATCTTTAATTTGCAATTTAAGATTGATATCCAAAAGAGAAGCTATTGAAAAGGAGTGCCACTAAGAAAATATCAGCCCTCTGAAGACAGAGATTTATTAATGTTACACATAACTTTTAAAGTAGATCTTCAAAATCAGATATGTAAGTAATACACAGAAATTTTGGTTTCTGAAAAAGGAGAAAAGTAAAAAGAGCAAAGCAGAGATAAAGAGGTTTTGACGTAGAGCAGACATCTGCCTATGCAACAGCAGTATATTACCTTTAAATAATACATAGACACTGTGTAAATGCACTCTAGTTATTAGCATTTTAGAGGAGAATATGGTTGAAATCAGTTCTCATTATGTGTTAGCACAATATTTTACAGAATTCCTTTAATGTGTATTTAAATGTGGACATGCAGTGGGTTTTGTCATACAAATACATAAAATCAACTACTGTTGTTTTTATTAAGTTGTAAGCAATAAATATAAAGCAAGAATAACAGTGTGTTCTTTCTTAACTTCCCTCAAAACCTGCTGTGACCATTTCAAGCTCAGTTATATAAATACAATTACCTTCTTCTTTCAAGGCAGACATATGAAAATAAATCTATCAAACTTTAAAATCTAGGAACAAATCATACCACACTTACTCACACTGTGGTTTACTATTTTGTTTCTTTCCCTGGAATAAATTAACTGCTTGGCACCAGACATCAGAGTTAAGTTTTATTTATTTTGAGAACACTTCCAAACAGTCCCAGCCCCAGTTCACTGTAGGTAGTGCTCCACTAATAATTAGAATTACTTCTACTTGAAGCAAGGATGGACTAAGTGAAATCACACAGAGCCATCCTCTCTAAACCTCTCCATCCTGTCAGTCTGGGATAGAAATCACACCAAATATAGATCCGTTCATGGGAAATTTGCTCCTTTCTGCTTGCCAGAAGCACTGCTTTTAGAAGACCTTTTTATCCAATATTTCAATAGTTCTTTTAAAACATGCATGTAAATGTTGAGCTGAGTGAGTTTAAAAAGCAACTCAGATCATGAAAAAAGCACCATTTGGTTTATTCCAGGTCACATGGGCTGGGCTGTGGCATTTCCATGTTCATGTAGACACACCTCTGCGTATTCTGCTCAGGGCTGGGGGAACAGTTAAGCACATCACACACCCTTTTTTGGGAGGTCTTAGCTGGGGTCACCAGCGGGCAAATGGTTCAAAAATGAAGGGGGAGGGGGGCTGTGTGTAAACAATGAATGCATCTGTGGCAAAGTCTTAAGTAACTGGGCTGATTTGCCTTCTGCTGCTTAATTAAAACGCTCTGTTCAGTACATACTGTGTCCCCAGAAAGAAATGCCTACCAAGAAAATTGGAAGGAGAATAATAAATCTTGTGGGTTTTTTTTCCTTCAGTCATACAAACCTCTCTCTACACCCAATATATACATATGGAGGGAGAGAGGAAGACAAAAAAAAAAAAAAATAAAGCTGCAGGAGGAAAAGAGCAACAGCCATCATGCTCATTTTTTATCTCTCTGAGAAATTAGCTTTGCAGGGCTACAGAGCTGATGACAGCCCGCACAGAGTTTGGAGAGTAATTCAGACACAGTAATCTTTAGATATATCTCACAATTTTGGCATTGTGCAGATCAGTTAACTGTACTTCCTGTCTGAGAAAAAAGCAGCAAAGTGTAAACCAGTTCATGTAAAAGTTTGAATAAACGTCCATGAAAAAATGAATGAGGTGATATATATCTATTTTCTCATGGCAATAGTTTTATAACAATCATAATTCATTTCAACACTAAAGATAGATCTTCTACCTACTATGTCTTGTCTTTTTTTTTTTTTTTTCCCCTACATTTGACTCAGGTGGAAGCCAGCTGTAACAACTGAGTGTTTTTTCTTACAAGTCATAAATGCAATAACAAGAGGTTTGGGCTTCTCAGCATTAGAATCCTTGTGCTTTTCAAAATGGCCACACTGTAAAAGATGGTGCTCACCCAGCAAGGGAGAAAATATGTCGCTGTATTAAGGCAGAATAGTTTACAAAAGCAGTGAGAGACCTGAAGTGATACACAGCTTGTGTTTATAAAAATTCATAAGCATTTCGAGTGCACTCCTAAAGGAATTGTGTAGATGCTGCAACAAATTATTATATAATATAATTAAACACAAAAACCTGGAATAGCAAAATAGCATTAAGGGACAAATTTTCATTGCTGTAGCAGTGGCATACTGCAAGCAAAGATCCCATTAGAGGTAATGGGAGCTGAAGTTATAATCCACTGCGCAGTGTCAAAAATAATATCCCTGTGGCTTTGGCTTAAACTGGCAGAGTTAAGGCAGCAACCTGATTTCTAAATCTCCCCATTGTGTGCAGACAGGAGCCCTCAAAATGTTCCTCTTTCCCTTCTTCCCCTCAAATACCTTTTTTTTTTTTTAATCACATTTGAGCACAAAGGAGGGAGGGAGGATCAGGCACGTTATGTATGATTGTGCATTTCCTTCTCCTTTTTTTGGTATAATCAAGTTTTATTTCATTTTAGCATGGCTAACACTTAGAGCAAAGTGCTACCACTGAGAGTTCTGATGCTTCTCACTCTGCAACCCTGGATAAATCACCTTTGGACTGGTGTAGACAGGCTGTTAGCAAGGTGAAGGAAGCTGCCCCTCCTCCCTGCCCTCTAAAATCACCCTTCCTCTCTTGCAGACACAAATTGCACCCGCCTTTCGGCCATGCACACCACGGGCATGCCCCAGTGCTGTGGCTGATAACTGCTTTTCTCATATTAAATTTGTCCTGTGGGGCCACTTTGTACCCCTCAAGTTCCTGTTGCCTGCTGTCACAGGTTCTGCTGTCACCTGAGCTGTCTCAGAGTTCTGACAGCTTTAAACAGACTGCATGCCCAAACAAAAATGCTGCAGCCCAGCTCCAATCCACACCTGTGGGCTTGGGTGGTCTCCCATCCTTCAATTAGACATGCCAGCTCTAAAATGCTGGAATAAAAACAATGCCCATGTGGAATCTGTACAAATGTGCAGAAGGTTTTTATCAGTTTTCATCATTTCTAAGGGTTTGGAGTAGCGTGTTTGTGTAACTGCTGGAAAAGAGCCTCACCCACCCTGGGAGAGGAGAGGGGCTTTCACACCCATAGGTCATCAGCGGGATGGACAAACTTGCAGGTGACACCAAAGAGAGGGGAGTTTGAAGGCAAAGCAAACACTCAAGGAGAACCCAACAAGCTGGAGGTAAAACCATCAAAAACCTAATGAAGTCCAAAAAAGGCAGATGTAAAGCCCAGAATGTGGGCTGGACCAACCCTGTGAATCCCTTCAGGGAGGAGACTGCCTGACTGGGCAGCAGCTCTGCAAAAAATAACCCCAGGGTCCTGATGGATGAGTACTGACCCCTCACTTGAACCCCCAGCCTGAATGTCTGTATCCTTCTCCCTTTCTACAAGCTCACAGCAAAGCTATCTTACACATATACTGCATTATCTGCTCTTCTCCTCCATCCAAATGTGGCAGGGAATTAATCCCATTTTATGTCAAGAAAAACAGGCACACACAGACATCTGCAGTAGCTCTGATGGCACCAACCACATAGGGAATCAGTGGCAGAAGCAGAACTAGAAAACAAGAATTACTGGCTTCCCATCCTACCTATTATCCATTCAGCCATAAAGATTTTCCATGAAAACCTTGTCTTGCCTGGGACTGCTGCCGTGATGTGTTTTAACAGCACTGAGCACAACAGCTTTCTGGCCTACAACTGATAATTCTTGGCATTACTGTGATGCAGATTATGCTAATTATTAATAATGTGCTGGGGTAGGAATAAATTATGTGTAATACACAAAATTATTCTGGTGCAGAGCAGTGAGCTCTAACACAACAGAAAAAATAACTTCTGGCAGAGTACATGAAGTAAAGTAATAATTGTCACACAAGTGATAATCACATGGACAAAGGGTTTTTTAGGAAAGCACTGGCGTTTTCATGAATGTTTGACAGGATTTACCACTATCCATAATCCAGCCTGCTACATATGATTATGGTCCAAACAAATTTTAGAAAAAAGAAAATAAAGAAGACATAAGTACAAAATCTGGGACATATAAAAACCTTGTCTCCAGTACAGAGAGACAAAAAGGTGAGCAGTAGTCATACTGCAGGGGAAAAGGTTTAGTATACCCACACCTTTTCTTCTTCCTTTCTGACCATACTGACAGAAAACAAATTTAAAACTGAGTATTCAGAAAGAATATTTCTGACTCAATAGTCCATAAAATAATTAACTCTGTTTTCCATGCAATGCATTTTTGGATTTAGCCTTTTTTTTGAGCCACTTTTATGCTCCCCTATAAAAACTAATTGCCAACATCAACGTGAAGGTGACTAGGACAATAAAAAAAGGTTTTGAGGGTATTGTCCTGGCCCCAGCCATTCTGTCATTTCTAAAATTTCATGGACCTTCTTGTCCAGCAGATTCAAAAGCTCACTCAAAAAAAAAAAAAAATCTGTGTGACCCAGGCTTATCTCCCAGGGAGAATACCAGGAATCCACCAAACCTGGAAATTCTCTATAGTGAAAAGGTCAAGTACAAAATCATGCTTTACTTGAACTTTATTCTCTCCTGGAAAAAAAAGTTTCAGATGAACTGAAAAAAGGAAGAAAAACCCCAGAGTAAGCTGTGTCCTAAGTCAAGAGGCAAAGTCTATAAATATCAGCCTGAAAGGATGAGAGGATTCTCTAATCTTTTTAAAGATACCTGGGGTGACTATTCCACTTTCTGCATTGTCCCTGCCACCAACTCTCTGTTAATTGTTTCATCGTCCTCTGCTTTGGAAATATCTCTTAATTCATTCTGTGCTTCATGTTATCAGGCACGAGTATGAATTACAAATGAAGGAGCACAAAGAGGAGTTGATGGCAGAAGCTGAACAAAACCAGCGTTTATATAAATAACATATAATGCCTCCGTTAAAAGGTTCAAATCCTGCCCCCAGTAAAGCAAACCACAGAACAAGGCATTTCATCCCACTTTTTGGTACAGCTTCATCAGTGTGCTTGAGAAATATGCAAGAAAATCTAGGGGATAAAAGAGGAAAACCCCATCATCCTTGGGTTTTCTGAGTGGCACCTGCTATAAGAGGAGCAATAATTACTGATTATCGGGGCCTCAGTGCCTGTGATCACAGGACAGCAAGGGTGACTCACATTTCATAGAGACAACTGGAAATAAAATTTTTAGCTCTTGACTATTTTTAAGCATTTCTACAGCATAATTTACTGTAGTAACAGTAAAGATGCTGGATTCTAAAATGGAAAGTTTTCACAGACAACCATTATTCCTCTGGGTCATTTATACACTGGGCAACATTTGTCATACATCCTTTGGAGTATGCAAAAATATTCAAATGTTGCTCTTAATATGCATGAACACAGTACCCACCCAGGGAAAACCATTTATCTCTTGGGACTTTAACATGAAGAGCACTTTTCTAGCAATGGCTTGGAACTGCTGAAGTCATGGGAACATGTTCAGGACTGGTTTAAGCAACTAATTTTGTCACCAAAAAAATTGCTGTTTCATGTTTTAATTCAGCAGAGACCTGTTGAAAAGTTATTAATTTATTTTCTCCATTGAACAGAAGGAATCCACATAAATTGTACATTTTGATAAAGTCCTAACAATTTTATGTCTAGAACTACATCATGAGTATTGCAATAGTTAATTTTTTACTCAATTTATGATTCAAAAAATATCCTTTTTTTCCCAGAATTCACTTATTTTTTGATAAATCTAGAGTGGATGATGGTAACTGTTCCCTGGAATTTTTAATAACACATAATATTCTGTGCCTAGAAATGTTTGCAGATCAGAGAGGAAACAAAACAGGATCTTTAAGGAGGAGTTAAAATTTGATTTGTTTCTTACACATTGCACATTCTTGAACACAGTATTGTAGTTATCAATAAAAAATACTGAGATATCAATGTGTGCCAGACACTGCACAAACACAGAGATTACAAGAACTGCCAATGTGAACAGGCAAATTATCACATGGAGAAGGAAATGTGTAGGGTGATTACTCCCCCATATCATTATAATTATCATGTAAATATATCATATTATATCATGTATTATTACTATCATTATCAAAGGCTGTGCCTTCCTTGATCTTATGGAATACAATGTCATTTGTGTTTAGGCTACTGAAAATAAACCTGGCAGCAACAAGCAACATGTCTGTAACACAGCCCAGTGCCCAACCTTCCCTATTTAGTTATTTTTAAAGCATCAGGAAGCAGAGGAAAAGACATGAATATCAGTAAACCTCACTGCTCTTGGCATCACTAAAGCAAAGGGACACAGGCAGACAGACAATAAATATTAAATTGAGCAGCAGAGATTCATTCTCTATACACAAAGAGTTCCTTCTAAAAGTGAAACTGTCAGATTTGACTATAAATGTTTGTTTATTATTGATCTTTTGGGACCCGCAGCTGCTACAAAGTGCTAGAGATTGCAAACTCCCTGTGTTTTGGAAATCAGACATTGAGTATTCTGATAGCAGAAGACGGGAAATTATTCTTCTCTTTAAAAATAATACTTATTTTATAAGCTCCCCTTTTATCAAAGCTTCATTTAAAGTTTTCAGTCTCTCTTGTACTGAAAAAAAGAGTTCTGACTCTGCTCTCTCCGTGGGAGACAGCTCATAAATTAATACATAAACATGGGGAAACATCTTACAGTACAGGAGTGTAATCTAGAAATAATTCAAGGAAATACAGATTTAAAAACTTCCAGGGAAAAAACCTTCTATAAAACAGAGAGAAATTAAACATTAGAACAAGCAATTCCACCACTTGGGTGCATTTACCTAGAAAATTTGGCCATGACAGGGGCACTGGACCTCCCAGCTGGGAACCAGTTAGTCTGCTGGGCTGTGCAGAGCTGCTTCTTCCAAAACACACCGGACACTGTTGTTGTACATCACTGTCCTGAGGTGACTTTGTGATGCATGTATCCCCGACTGTCTGTTCTGCTTATGCTGGATATTGAGTTTTTTATGCTTGTGAACACTTTGCTGGTTCAATAAACAGTTTTTTCCACTTTTCTCTAAGGAAATTTGTTCCCCAACTGGTTGGGGGAGGGACCGCTTGAATTTGCTTAAATGAGGGACCCCATTCACAGGTTTCCTCACAAAATTTGCCCTAATCCAGGACAATGGAAAATTGGAACAGAAATCAAGGAAGGTGTATAACTCCATGGGCTCCAGCACTGCTCATAAACCTCACTGCGCTGAGCCCGAGCCAGCTGCAGAGCAGGCTGGAAATGGAAAAGTGGTCTCCCATCCCAGCAACACCCCAGCAGCCCCTTCCTGAAAATTAACTGGGAAATAAAGGCGTGTATCCTCCTTTAACCCAAGGTGATCCTCACACAGAGTGGCCTCAGGTCCCAGTGCCTCTAGAAACTGCTTGGGAAGGAGGCCAGACCAAGGAAGGTTGTGGTTCATCCCCAGCGTTTCAGCCCCCAGTGCCGCAGGCAGAGCCACTGCCAGACACACAGGGACCCTGTGACCCCTGGAGCCCACAGCCCAGGAATACACACAAAAGGCATCTGTGGCCTACAAGGCAGTGGGTAAAATGCTCCTCAGGATGTCAATTGGACCTCAGTTCTCCTCAGGAAGAAGGGAGCAGTGCTGGCAGGAAAGGAGGATGACAATGGTTGCATTCTCTATTTCCACATGCATTATTCCCATTGAGCTGAAATAACAGCAAGGGCTGTGTGTGAAAAGGCTGCAGTAGAGTGAAATATGTAGCACAGGGCGGGAATTTTGTCTCTCTCCAATTTCTCCTCTCTTTCTGCAGTTTTACAGATCGTGTTTTTCAGATGGGAACTGGTAGCTGATTCCATCCCACCCTTTGCTTTTGATTCTTGTAAATTCCTCCTGGGTTAAGTTCTGATTTAGTGACTTGGCGTACTCTGAAATGACTATAGATCCCAGCTCTAGCCAGGCAAGGAGCCAAGGTAACTGTATTGTGAGAGGGATGGGCCTTGGCACTGCACTGGAAAATTTAACACATTTTAACAATTGATTTTCAAATGAAACATGCCTATGTCACATCAAAACAGAGCAGTATTAGTTTTCCTTCATTCTTGGTGCTGCTGAATTTAGTTACCTCATTTGATCCTAACTGCAGTTTAAAAAGAAAAAAATTGGCTTCTCACTTTAAAAATATTCAGAAGAAAAGAAGAGTAACTGCTTAAAATGCATCTAGCAACAACCTGGGAATGAGCACAGGCACTACAAAGTAACTGCAGTGTGTATGAAGCAATAAAGAACACAGAGCCTCATCCTGGTTACACCTGCAGGTTCAGAGCCATCCCCGAATGTCCTATTCCCAAGCACAACAGAAGTAAAGGTTTGCCACGCCAAAGGGGAGCTGCAGCAGAACTGCTCCAAGAAGCCTCAAACAGCCCAACAGCATACAAAATAACAGAGCCCTGCACATCTCTAGATGTTCAGGAGCATCTTAGAAGAAAGCTCAGCAACATGCCCCAATCTGAATCAAACTTCCCATATTCCAAGGCTATTCCTATCATACTGCTGTTTCAAAAAGCAAGGTGACTTCTTTCTTATCCTGGTCAAGTCTTTCTCATCCAGCCCTTGCCTGAAGGCACAGACAGGGCCCTCTGCCATCCTCATACCTTCGAATCACACAGCTCTCACTGCCTCCTCAGCTTCCCTCTGATGTTTTCAAACACATCCCTGACTCGTTGTGGACTGGGTATTCCCAGAAAGGAAGACGCCACATTAACTATGCAGATTTCTTTTCTTCCTGGAAAGACTTCATTACAAGTGCAGTGTTCTTTCCTATGAGAAGCAGCAACCTTAAAATACATTTCCCTGTAGCGTATCTCATTACATCCACAGAAATAACCAGCATGTTTGCTTTGATTTGCATAACAGCGGCAAATTCTAAATACTGCATTAATTCTATAGGCAGACATTGTGTGCAATTGTGTGTATTTCAATCTTTTGCTATTACCCAACCAATTTTCATAGTCACTTAAAAAAAAAAAGCTTTATAACAAGTAGCTTTGGGTACTTTAGCCTAAAATGACAAAGAAAGTTCAGATGAATAATTACAAATCAGGATAAACTGTAACTGCAGCATATATTTATTAAATTTTGCAGAACTATTCAGGCAAAATTACCAGAATATATTATAACATGAAGTTCATATACACTGAAAAAAATCATATAAAAATAATATATGAGCATAGAACACAGAATTATGAAGGTCAAAGAAATAATACTTACTTAAATACAGCTTAATGTGAATGAAACCTTGAATAATAGCATCCTTGGTTTAGCACTTATGTCTTGCTTTGTATCACACTTCTGGTACCATTTAGGATGTATATCATCAAATATTTCAAAATTAAATTTTAGATACTACATGAAAGATTGGACAAAACATTACAGAAATTTTCTTTATAAGGACAAGGTATAAATAATAATACAAGGCTAAATCAGGCTTATTTTGACTTGATATTTTTGTGCAGCACTGAAATCAAAAAATAGATTAGGGTCTTAAAATAATATAAAATGAAAGTGTCTATATCCAGATGTATATCTACTTTACCTTCATAAATGAAATATAAAATATAAAATCTCAGATGGTGAAAAACATACTGATTTCTAATATCAATCAGCATAAATGACTTAAACCATCTAAGTAGCTTTTAAGGCTGATTTTATTAGAAGTTGCACATGAAATGTGGGGTTTATACTATTTTTCAGCAGGGATTTCCCCCTAGAAAAAGGTAATTTTAGTAAAGGATATCTTTTTAAGTGCAACTACATAAAAATTCAGAGGTTTTTACTATGCATACAGTGAGTTTACATAGTCTGATCTAAACCTTTTTGCTGGCAATAAAAATATGCCCATTCATTTCAAATGCATAATATTTAGACTATCTAAATTGGTTTGAAAGTTCAATTTACTAACAAACAAAGCAGCAAAGGACCACCAATGCTGCACAACTTGTTTGCACAGTTTTCATCACCAGAAATGAGACAGAAAGTTGTTTCTTATCATAGAAAATCCCCACAGAACTATTTAGTGGGATTATTTAGGTGGGCTGAGGCCACCTTGTCCTCCTGCCTGCTGAGAGCAGGGTGCATGCAGTGACCAGAGCAGATCAAACCTTTCAACACTGAAGGCATCACAAGGTGAAACAGAAGATTTACGTGTGGTACCTGCTGTGCAGCACTAGAAAGAAGCCGAAATAATTCTAATTTTGCCAATTAGATGCAACCAGCAGAGATTCTAAGCATTATTTGAGCAATATTTTCCCCATCTCTGTAAACTGCAGTGCTGTTAACAACCATAAATTAATTGACCATCCATTTTTAAAGCCCAGACACCAGTCCCCATATGTCATAAAATTCACAGCAGCAATGAACATTTACTGATCCATATTACTGCTATTCAGAGAGGGTAAAACGATATGAGACCCAGGCAAGGCTGACAAAACAGAAATGTTATGACTGCAGTGTCCTAATTCTCTTGTTCTTATTCCAGAGGTGGATTGCTACTTAATGCCAAATTACTTGGATTCCCACAGAACGTGGTGAAAGCAAGAAGTTTCTCCCTTCCCAGCAATGCATGGCAATTCAGTAAACCAGTGTTAATGTCATGATCAGCAACTCAACCCAATTATTAATCAGCAATTATTTATCCTTTCCCATCACCAAAACCCACAGTCATCATTTTAGGCAGTGTTTACTGTACACAGCCATGCACACAAGTGGAATAAGGTCTGAGTAGCTGTGCAGAAACACAAATCAGTTTGTATTTGGAGAGAGACGTTCCACCATTTGCTGGAGTATGCAGAGCAACAGGATGCAGCAGCTAAAAGGTTAAATTTGCATGGAAAACCCCATGACTGACATTTTCAAAGCCAGCTGGGAAAATGGACACCCATTTTGCCTTCATCCTAAAGGTAATCTGCCTAAAAAGTCCTCGATTCTTTTTCCTTTTGCATATCTGGGATTCCACACTCAAAAAAATCTCTGCTTACAGGCTTGGAAATAAGACTCTCTTCCCTCTTCTTTGTTGCAAAGTTATCAAGGGTCTCTTTGTTCTTATACTGTGTGGTTCATTAAAAAAAGGAGAACTTTCATTTTCCCTGTAATGGAAGTTGTGCCTTCAGAAACTACAAATACCCCTGAAACAACCCCACGTGGAATCTGTTGATATCAGATTCATATTTCCCTCAGAAACACTCTCACAATGAAAGAGAAATAGCTTTTCATAAAGGAAACTAAAAGAACTTGAAAAGTAATACAAAACACAATAAAAGAATTTATTTCTAGCAGAGCTTTTCTGAAGTATCTATCCTTTTGGAGATGTGCCAGCGTTTCCTAAAGGGTTTGTATTAAAAAACACTTTAAAAACACACAGCAGGTTTCCTTACGGTTTCTATCAGGCTTCATTTCTAACGGATTCCCCAGAAGTGTGTATCTGAAAAGAAAAAAATCTGCTACACTAAATGCTGTTGTTAGGTGGCAGATAAGATCCTCCACTCTAGCACTATACTCACGTCACCTGAAGAGGATTCACTGGAGAGAATTCCTTGCTCCACCTCTAGAAAAATAAACCTTTGCTCTCACCACACCCCACCTGAACCCTTATTGAGGGAGCTTGGGGTACAATTCATTTGCATTTCAGCAAGATGTATTTTTAAGAGCCTGCTAATTCTGCACACGCTTGCTTGGACACACCACCCCATTTTCAATTGGCATGGTAAAATTGGACCCTTTCCATCGCCCTGTTTTCCCCACTCAATTATCCCTCCCATTTCTGAAATTCCTTATCCTTCCTGTGAACCTTTATCTCAGCAGCAGGCTGAAGCACCAAGCTCTGCTAACAAGGAGAAAGTCCCTAGTGAATCCTTGTCTGGTTTAATCTTTATTTTCAGACCATTTCTTCTGCAACATATACTAATTAATTACTTTCCACATTTACTTGCCAAACTCTATTCCGTAACAAGTGAACCTCCACTGTGACTTCTACCCCTTTCTCCTGTCTCTCCCTTTCTCTCTGACATCCTTTCCCACATGTCAGAATTTCTGCCACCCATCAGGTAGCTGGAATTTCAAGCACATTACATCTTTGACCTGTCCCTTTACTGATAAAAGGCAACTTTAGCCTTGCCTTCATCTTCTCAGCACCTCAGCAGCCACCCCCTGAAAGGCTTCCCCTTACTGTACATCAGTCTCCGTCCAATTCCACTTTGCTCAAACGTCTCCTCTAATTCCACTTTCTCATTCAAAAACTTATTTCAGTATTAGCCAAGGTCAGAAATACAAAAGGTTATAATATCCATTTGCCACCCCTACTTAGATTACTTTATTATTTCAGCTCAGAATACAAATTGGGGGAAATGATCTAAAATAGCACTTGAGTAATTTCATTATTATACCAGAGATGTTTTCTCTCAGCTTTAGATAAGATATTTTCTTTCAGCAATATTATTCAAGCCTTGTCTGAGCCCTCACTTTTTTCTGTCATAATCTTCAGCAGGCAAACCAAACGAGGTATTTCTCAAATTGTCCTTCCTGGAGAGCATCATTCCATTGTTATTTTTTGTGGCAGTGACACAGGCGTGGGTGATATTTGTGCATATTCTTACCTCCTGCATACATTCCAGCACAGAGCAGGACTGCAGTTCTTTGGGGAGGGCTGGAACGAGGCACTTCCCTGCTGTCCACAAATAGTAAATCACATTTCAATTCAGTGCTGTGCAATAATCGAGAGACATCTGCTGGCAGTAACAACGAAGAACCACCATCATCAAAGCACTCCATGTTTACCTATGTGGATATACACTTACCCATGAAAATGAACCATTCAGGGCTAATTAGAAATACCCAATCTGCTAAACTCACACATTTGCTTTCATGACACCCTCTCCCAGGTGCATCCTGTTTCATTTGTGATGCATTTCCTCTGGGTTTGGTGGATATGGTTGGCTGCTTTACTCCACAAGTGAGGTCAGTGGGATGGATGAAGCTTAATATAAGAGGCGGGTTTTTTTACCAAAAGGATCACACATCTGGTTCAAAGCTGGAATTCGTGTGCTCTAAATGCAAGGTATTTGATAAATATGAGTCCTATAATTTTAGCAAATGAATGAGAGGATGCCATCCATTAACCAATTAGTACACAGCAAGTAATTGTAAACCATCCAGCTTTGATGATACCTTAACTAACATCACCCACAGCAATGGCCCTGGCAGCAAAGAGGTGTGATCACTGGCATAGCTCCAGGGGCGTGAGAATCCAGCCAGCCTTCCAGAGCTGCAGCTATTTCCCTATAATCAGGACAAAGATTATTTTTAGCCAACTTTCATGTGAGCTGTAAAGGAAAAAAAACCTTCTTAGCCAGTGCCTTAAAGTCACACTTAGCCACAGCCTTGTTAGCTTGATTTGGTTTGTGGCTTAATATTCATATTTTGAACTTTATCAAGAGCCAAGGAGGAAAATGTGCCACAGGTGTCCAGCAGGACATTTCAAACAACCAGCGAGGCACAAAACAACCACTGCCAGAGCAAGGCTGCTGAGGCAGCTGCCTCTCTTTTCCTCCCACCCACGTTTTAAATGGGCCAGCCTTCTTTTCCCGACCATCGAGCAGCACCTTTCAGCTGTGCTCAGGGAGGAGCCCACTGCCCTGCCATCCCCTGCAAGGTGGGAGATGGCATCCACAGGCAACAGCTGCTGCTCCCTCTCCAGGATTTAGCCCTAAGTCTTAGGAAAACTCTTGTGATTTCCATCTTCTTTTGGAATATACCAGATTGCCCATAATACCTGATTTTTAGAAAGCAGCACTCTGGAGGGGCACCTTATGCTCCTGGCAGGACGCCTATTCACAAGGTCCTCCTTGTGTCCTCCCTGCTCTTATTTCTCCCTCTAGATCGTTTTCACTGACAACTGCCTCCTTTAATATTTTTGGGAGTGTGTGGCAATATTCACTCTATTTCCCCCCCCTCTGCCCCCAAATGTGCCTAAATGAGATGACCTGTTCACATTTTTTGCTATAATTTAGTGAAAGTAAGAAAACAGCAGAGGTGGCTCGGGATTTTTTGAAAGCTCATCTTTCATTGGATCAGGCCATTGAATTGTTGTCCAAATGAGTCAGTTGCAGGGAGAGAGGCAGCAGAAAATTTACAGTAACACACCTGCCTAAATAGTTAAAAGCCCTGGAAATACTAATGCTTCAGGGAAAATATATTTTAAGCAAAGTTAAGCTAATAATAGAGGAAAGTTAAGCAATCAGTCAACAGACACCAGTTGTTATTCCTGTTTCTGAACCACACATCTTGTTTGGACACTTTAATAAAGCAGCCTTAATAGTCTTCCAAGAAAATGCCACTTCTCTCATAACTTCTCTTCATCAATGCATGTCATCAGTAAGAGTGAACATAGGCATATTGCTCTGAAATACTGGAATGCCATTTCTGCTCTGATTCTGCTATGCTGTGTGATAAAAATTACTCTTAATGAAACCCCTTGTACCATTATAATACAGTTTCAGCTGCAATCACTGGGCTTTTATGTTCGGCACAAGGCAGTCTTCACTATCCTTAGTTAATGTAAGTAGCAAAGACTGCACTTGGTGATAGAATTTCACATTCCTTGATGGGACAAGCTGCAGCTCTGAAGAGACTCACCAGTGAATCAGAGACCACTCACATTCCTCTGATCCTATAATTAGAAACCATCTACATCTCCACACTGTAGCACTTCTAATCCTGAGGATAACCAGGATAAACTATCTTTTACAGAAACAACTGCAAAGCATGAGAAAAAACCTCACTTTACATGCCAATAATACTTACACAGTTCTGAAAGCATTACACAATGCTGACCCTTAGAGATGTGGTGAGCTTTTAGCACAATGCTTAGTGCCAAATTACAGTGTAAACTATTAAAGAACAAATCTTACAGGCCCATGAAAAGGCTTTTTTGTTAATGCCTCTTTGAATTAAGTTATGAGCATATGTATATTCACAGTGAAATCCATTAGAATTTTAGATACACAAAGTCTCCCAAATACATTTTGAGACCTACAGATCACCCCATCATCTGAAAATGCACAATTCAAAACAGGAAAAAAACCACAACAAAATATGCAACCCATTTGAATACTGCTAAGTAAACTTTATTATTGTCAACACTAGTATTGCTTATTGAGCCAAGATTAAATGGCTCTACAATAGGAATATCAGAAGGTGTTGGGAGGGTGGCATAATGGCAGCCAGGAGCAAGATGTGAGTCCACCTTCAGGACTATTCATGAGTTCTATTATATCAAAGCTGGCATGGATTGGGATCTCTTTAATTTTTTATGTGGTGAACTGTGCCTTTTTTGAGCAACCTCACCTGCTGTGATGACTCATTTCAGTGGCATTGAACCCAGACCTCTTGTCTAAAGCTCAGTGGAATTCAGCTTTCTCATATCACAGGAGGTCTCATTATTTCCTTTAAATTGCCAAGTACACAACTAAAACAACGTAGTCTCCTGAAAAGAGACATACTATGAAAAATTATATTTCAGAATCAAGGTCACTCTAGAGATAAATTTGGAGAGAATCATCAGGATTTGACTAAGATTCATGTTTAAAGAAAAAGCACCCATCATTAACTCAGC
This sequence comes from Donacobius atricapilla, assembly GCA_013397315.1. Lineage (NCBI taxonomy): Eukaryota > Metazoa > Chordata > Aves > Passeriformes > Mimidae > Donacobius > Donacobius atricapilla. The sequence continues at coordinate 122,530 of WBMY01017616.1, forward strand.
TGCAAGCACAGCTAATCAAAGTATTTACCTGCTCTATTAATATGCAGACATTGCTCTATCAAAATAATCTCATTTCTTCTCCATCACCCTACACATATTCTTGCAGAAGATAAAAAGCGTAAACCCAAGGAATTTCAAGACAAATTTTTAGAAAGCCTGAAGGCAGATCAATTTCTAATGCTGCTTTTATTCCATTTATGCACCATGCTCCACTTTGGTAAAAATGTAACATCTAAACCACTCCTGAAGCCACCAGATTCCCATTCCCAACACTGCATAGAACAGGATAGATTGGCAAAGAGGAGAAAAACCTCAAAACATAAAAAGGTTCTCCAGTTACCAGCCTTGAATGCCTTTAAGCAACTCCTGTCTTCCAGAAAACTTCTTGTTTCTTACCTCCTGTTACGCTCCTCAAATAAGGCAGGCATTGTGAACTCAGCGGCACAGAAATCATCAGAGAGAGGCAGAGTCATGACTTCTCTGCCAAAATCTCCAATTTTTGTGATTGAACACAACCATGAACACTGTAATAGTAAAACAACACTACAGAAAAATAGTTTGATTTATACCTTCTAGCCAAAACAGCAAAATTTCTTCAGATCCTAAACATGGCACAGACTTACCTGGAGAGAAAATTAAAAATTCATTTCTTACACAGCTAGTATTTTTTTTGTATTTCTGTTAATCAGTCCAAATTTCTATTTCAGGCACTAAGTCTCTGGTTAATTTTGTATTTCAATTGAAAATTGATCTCTTAAAAAACTTTTTTAATTAGCACTTCTTTCAGATTGTATAATTGTTAATTAGTTGCTCTCTGTTAATTTTAAGTTTGCTGGCAAAGTGCTCTGAGACTTTATAAATAGCCCACTTCATATTTGGTTTGCCTTGCTGTGATCTGACACGCGTGGCAGGCCAGACACACATCAGGGAAGGGAGTGGCATAATTCTGGAATCAATTCCACTGAGAAATCCTGCAGGTTATAAACTGAAACCAGGACAAGCTCAGGAAAAACAATTACATGATATTAATAGCAAGTGAAATTTCTATTTGTAATAAATAATTAATAATTGGTAACATTATTACATTTTCTGCTATACACCATGGTAGAGGTCACATGCCTAAATCAGGATTGGGTGGAACGGCACCAACATCTTCTCAAACAGAAACAAGGGATAAATGAAGAGGCAGGACAATCGTTCACACACAGGGTGGGGCTCTTCTACTTCTCATCGAGAAGCAGCACCACAAATGTCACGAATGTGAGAGACAAGAAGCACAAGCAGCAGAAAGGAAGGAGGGGAGCAGCAGGGTCACAGCTCACTGCCTGCAAACAGCCTTTGGGAGTACAGCACAGCAGCTCCTGGAGAGATCTTTAGAAGCTTTTCCCCTGGAAAGGAGAAAATACAGCAATTTTTGATGGAGAATCTGAATGACAGGCAAAAAAGGCTGGGGTTTTGGGAGCTGAAAGTGCAAAATTGGTATAAAATATATGACTGGACCTACCAGAAACTCCAATACAATGAAATCGACTATGAAGGGCAAGAAAAAAGACAACTCAACTAAAAAAAAGCTAAACTAAAAAGAAAAGATGGCAGAATATTCATGCTTGAACACCAGCACAATTCTCGACTGTGCGCAACAATGTGATTTATTATTATACATTTTAAACAACACATTAGATGTTAAATCCAACTTTTTGTTATAACCTTTCATGATATACATCAGCGATGAAAATCTGGGGGGTTTTAACTGACATCAAAACTTTTCGTAAAAGGGGAAGAGCTGTAACTTTTGTGGCTTTTACAGATAACTTGGAGCAGCCTGTGTGAAAACATGAATTCACACACACACACTCAACATTTCTGAGTATCAGTAGTTATTGCCATTAACACTGCAGTCTAATTACTACTACCAAAAATAGGAGAATATTTTAGCTGCCCTCAGATTTCATAATTTCAATTCACTATCCTTAACAAAGCCTTTCAAAGAGCTGTTATGTTTGTACTTGGAGAAGTAGGGGAGGGAATACTGTCACTACAGACTTTGCTGGCTAGATAAGTAAAAGATTTGCTTCTCCAAAACAGCCACTCTCATAAGCACTGTGGGAAACAGAAAAAGCATAAAACTCTCAGAACTGTGCAGATGCAGGAACAAGGACATGCAATAATAAAACTGTTTCTGTGCTGTGTAGAGGCAGGCCTTAACAAGCAGAAAATATGCCAAGCAAGGTAATAGAGAAGTTTAATAATGAGGCTCTGTGCTTTGTTTATAGAAGAGTATAAAAAGCAAGAAAAATAAAACAAGCACCTATTGTTAGATATAAGGTATAGTTTTAATGACTGGTTTATGCAGATGTCTGTAAGCTCTTGCTATTGGTTAGAAAACTTTTAAAAGGCCTTGTAACAAAGAGAACTTCGGCTGCTGTTAGCAAGACGTGAGCTGTTGCCATCTTTCAATTGTCTCACCCCGTAATGAGGCTGATGTTGCAACAAAAGCTCAAGGAACGTCTCCCAGCAGTCCCGTCCCGTTGTTTGGAAAAACTAGATGCTTCAAACAAAGCACTTCAAGTATCAGCACTTAAACACGCAGAGATGAATGTGCTACATGTGACGAGCTGTGACACACCAACAGGTGTGTGTTTGCCTCCCTCTGCCGGATCACATCTGTGTAGCCATTCGCCTCGGTGCAGCTGCTGGCCAAAAAAACACACAGAAAACTTCTGTCCCAAAACTCTGCTCTTTGTATCATTTGTGGCCAGGCTGTCTACAGGCAGAACCCAGGATTAAATGTTCCAGTTTTGGTGACAAATTTTCAATGCCAAACGTGAAGGCAGGTGTGTGACCCGCGTGTAACACTATAAATGAGGCACTTGTATCTTTGCTAACAGCAGTTTTTTCACCTCTCATCACATGACAGTCTTGATGGGCAGAAAAGAACTGTCTGAAACCCAGCAAAGGCCTGCACCTGGGGAGGAACAGCCCCATGCACCAGCACAGGCTGGGGGCCAACCTGCTGGAAAGCAGCTCTGGGGAGAAGGACCTGGGGAATCTTGGTGGACAAAAAACTGTCCATGAGCCAGCAGTGTGTCCTGGAGGCCAAGAAGGCCAACGGTATCCTGTGGTGCATTTTCCCTCCCTCTACTCCCAAACACTGCCAGCAGGTCAGGGAGGTGATCCTGCCCCCAAACGTGAGGAAAAACTTCTGTACTGTGCAGGTGAGCGAGCCCTGGAACAGGCTGCCCAGAGAGAATCTTGTTATCAGGCTTCTCATCTGATCAGTGTTTATTTCAAATACGTGTGTTCCATTTACAAAATATTCAACCTGTTCTGCGATTACACTGGTACTGGAATTTTAATTATGTAAGCACACTCCATGTAGCACAACATGCACTACCTCTAAGTCAGAGCACACTCCCTTAACACTGCACATTAAAATAAAATACTGAGTGATTTCTGCCACTGTTTTTCTGTCCCCACCACTTTTCAGAGCACTGACTGTCATTCTGGTGACAGCTGGCATCTGTAGATCTGACAAGTTTCAAAACATTCACATCAGCATTGGCTCACAGCTCAGAGCATGCACTTAAAAGTACACAGAAGTTCTGCTTCTAGAAAATCTTTTTGTTTTATTCAAGGGAAGGCTTGAAAAACGGAATTTACTCCAGAGTATGCAGCAGTCCCTTAGGGGCTGTGCACTGTTAAAGTCTGCTCAAGGCTGCACTACTAGTGCAGTGGGGTTTTCACCTCGTTTTAAGTGAATTTACTGGTCCTGACCAACCTCCACAGCCCCTGCAGTCATCAAAACTTTATCAACTGGAACAGCACCTCTTTTACTAGGGTTGTCCAGAATACCTCAAATCAGCTTAAATCCATCCCAAAAGTCCTCCTGCTGGAAGCCTGGGAGGATGTTTTTGGCCTGCCCTGAGCTCCACAGAAGCAATCAGCAATGCCCTCACTTGCTGCCTAGGGCTGAAGGAGGGGTGTCACATTTAATGGAAAGAAGTAAAGCTAAAGAAATAGCTACCAACCAGTACTAACGATAGGTCTCATCCTCAAATAAAAACAAACAAAATGGAAAATTCTGGGGAGTAGGGGAACATTTATCCCCACCCACCAAAATCCCCACCTCATAATCCTGAGCACCAGATATGCAGAGCACAAGCTGTCCATAAGCAACCACGTGAAGATGAATTTTTCCCTCATTTCGTCACCAACATCCTTCCATCGTCAGTATCTGGCTCATTTCACATACAGCCTTGAAGACAAACCCCTGAAAGTTAAGACTTTTAGGACAGCGCCTTCCTCACTTCTTTTAACCAATACTTCTTCCAGAGTTTGGTGCAGCCTTTCAAACACCGCGTTCCCGGCCCAGAAATAAAACCGCCGGGCGAAACACCTGCCCTTCCACAGGAAAACTGGGAAGACGCTGGGGAGGGGTCGGGGAGAGAAGGAACAACAGAGGGGAAGGAACGGGGCAGCCTCGGGCCGGAGAGGAACGCGCCGAGCCCAGGCCGGGCGGCTCTCGCAGCCGGGGGGACACCGGGGGAGAACCGCGGGGACAAGCGCGGGGCTGTCCCGGGGACAACCTCGGGGACAAGCGCGGGGACAACCGCGGGGCTGTCCCGGGGACAACCGCGGGGACAACCGCGGGGACAACCGCGGGGACAACCGCGG